>BDUI01002065.1:81379-93318 GCA_002335545.1 Apodemus speciosus | reverse complement strand
GAAGACCTCAGAAAATGGAAAAACCTTCCATGCTCATGGGTTGGCAGGATTTAGGTTCGAAACTTTGGACTCACCAAGATAGGATATATAGTGGAGTACTTTCTCCAAGGTTGCCAAATACAAATGGACTAGACATTGTACATATAATTTTTACCTCATAGTTCTCATTTTTTCTTATTGTTGATAGTTAAAGAAAAACTCATTTATTGGCCTAAAACAGGGAAATATAGTGAGAATTTTGATTTCTTTAAAACCCTGTTATGTTGCGTGAATATTTTTTTCCTCTAATCCCAGGTACGGGACAAAGGCTGCTTCACAGCAGGTGAGTATGAGTTGCCTTGTGCACCAGCAGAGGCATTGTTTTGCCAGCTGCAGATAGTTTCTGCCAGTGTGTGACATTTGGAATTCTGGGAACTTTTCAAAGGGTATAAATGCCAGAGTCCTGAAAACAGCCAGGGCAGGCACTCCCAGGAGAAAGATAAAACCTAGGTGATGTGTAAGGTTGTCCATGCACCCCCTATTATTCAAAAGTGGGAAGAAGGGTCGTGCATTAGGGTTTGTAAACAGTTCTCTGCATTCGGTGAGCATGCTGGCCACTCTAGGCTTGTTCCCGAGGCTCTAACACTGTTATTAAGCGAGGGTCATTTTGTCTCACATTGTGACCTTGCCCATAGGTACCTGTGTGAGGGGCAGGAGCCTGCTAGATCCACATTCACTGCTCATTCTAAGAACTTGGTGGGAGCTGCACCACGGGCAGTGTCTCAAGTGAGTGTACCTTGGCCTTGGAAACATCTTTCAGAAACATAATCTGCCATGCCTGAGGCTCAGTATTTCCTTCCTCAGTCCACCTGGCTCAGTACCGTTGGGTATGTTAGAAGATGACCCTTCTCAATTTGTTTCTCTTTAGAAATATAAGAAAAATTAGAATACTGTAGTTAGTCTTAAGGATATTTTTCATGTGTATAAGTGTCTTGCCTTCGTGTACGTGTACCACACGTGTGTCTGAACCTGCAGAGATCAGAAGAGGGTATTATATCCTGTGGGATTGGAGTTACAGGTTGTTGTGAGCTGCCATGAGGGTGTTGGGAACTGAACCTGCATCCTCTGCAAGAACAGCAAGTGCTGGTGTGCACTAAGCATATGTGCACAGGAATATGAGCACAGAAGCACAAGGGTCAGGTATACTTGCACACTGACTGCAAAGGAGCGTGGACTGTACCTCAGGGTAGTGTGGAGTGGGAATGTTGGGTGCGCAGAAGCATGGATGTACAGGAATGGGGTGGAAACCAGCAATGAGTGCATGTAAGTGTAGACTACTCATGCATGTGGACTATTCAGAAGCAAGAGATAAAAAGTGTGTAAAAAAGAAGAGTATTGGTTACAGGATGGACAGAGTGACTCTGATCTGTTGGAGCACCCCAACAGACACTGAGAAGGATAGTGACACCTGAATTTCTACATGTAGTTCTCCAGATACCCTCATAGAGGAATGACTCTCCAATACAAACAGATGCTGCCTCAGGCTATAGACTGGGAGAGGACTCCTGATTCCAGGGCTGTTTAGGAGATTGTGTTCATCACTAAATTATACTTCCAATATCCCTGATATTCAGATATTTGTTAAATTAATGAGAATTCTAATTATCATCTTGGTGGGCCTATGACACGAGTCTACTCCAGTCCTCCTATGGGTAGATAAAGGAATATGAGAAGGGCATTGGGAAGGTGGTGTCTGCCCACGCAGTGGAGATCATATAGAGAGTAGGGTGACATGTCTCTAATGCAACTGAAGGACTCACTTTATATATGCCATTATTTCTTTTTCTTCAATAATTTGCAAAGGGTTTAAAACATGAGTATTATTAAATAAAAAATGAGCAGTTTATTTTTTGAGGGCCTATTATATCTAAGACCTATAAACCAGACCAGGTATCAAGGTTCAGAGGAAGAAAGCTTTGGAGAAAGAAGCCCTGGTCTCATTGTACTCCACGGTACTGCCCAGCCAGCTACAGCTTCATCACTCCTGGCACAAGCCTGTCTTATTGCCACAGTCTCAGCCTGTTTGACCCAGGTGTTGAAATCCCATGTACATAGAATTCTGTACTTTAGCCTTCTCTCCCAGGAGTCAGAACACTTTTCCTTACAGCCCTCCAGTCCAGGACACCATCCATTTGTCAATTCCTTATCTATTAATTTCCGAGGTTCATTCACCATGCCTCATCCTTCCAGAGGCACCTGGGGCTGGGACCCATCTCTTTGCCTAGCAAGGGTTGACCAAGTGGTATCCAGCCATGCTCAGCACTGCCAATGGCGACTGCCAATGGCATACCATAGCCAGCTCCACATTTACCCTCCTTTGTATTGTTATTCAAGACAACACCATCTCTTCATCCTCGTCTACCAGTCTGCTTCCTTTAGACAACACTAGGAATGTGGCTGGCATTCCACCACACCATAACACCTGCATGCCCGGTCCATCCGACAACAGCTGTTCTTAAATGCATCTGTACTGAACACAGACTTCCTCTTATAATTCCACAAGGTATTCAGAATTAGACCATTTGCAGAGTATTTGCATTGTATTTGGTACAACTAAGCACACAGGATGACGTGTAGGTTCTATGCAAATGGCTGTGTCTTGTGCCAGGGGTTTGAGAATCTAAGGATCTTGATCCCGTTGGGGTCTAGGAGTCAGCTCTACTGAAGTGTCACAGGACACTCATCTACTTAGGGAAGACAAGGACACGAAAAGAGAAACATGCATTGGGACTTCTGGGTAAAAATTGTCATGATTTTGATGGCTTTTGATGTGGTTGATGAGGTCCAAAAGCCACTTGGCCAAACCAAAGTTCATAGCAGAAACAGACAAAGGGACCCAATTCAAAGAGCAAACACAGGTATTTTGTTCTGTGTAGTGGAAACCACATAGAACCATGTGCCGTGAGTGAGTGAGCGCAGACCATTGTGAGTGGAGGCTTGGTAGGGTTCCCACTCATTCCCCCAGCACGCCTCCCCGATGCCTGCTGCCCTCTTTGTTGAGGGGGACAGACAGCACCTTCCTCAACTTCTTCACTCCTCTTTCCCAGGGGTAGCTCTTAGGGAAGCCTCCCTACCAGCTGACACAGTGGTGGTTTGAAGGGAAATTAGCTTTCTCCCACTGCCCTGATGCAATTCTTGCTCCTTGGATTTCTGTTCTGAAAATCCTCAATATCCAAGAAATAAACATGGTCATAGTTAGCTATAAACATGTATATTAATATTAGTTTTTTAATGTAATCATTATAAAGAAATTTAAAATGTTTAGTAATTTCTATAGATGGAAGAGACTCAGAAGCAAAAGGAAAAAAATCATTTCTAATTCTACCAAAGTTATCTACACTCAAGGCTGGCTACAACACACATAGCTAATGTTATAAACTATTCTTCTTAATGTGGGAGAATGTCCCATTTCAATAAAAAATTATTTGGCAGCCTAAAGACAAATCCTTGAACATTACAGACCTCTTTCCCACTTGCTTGACCAATACCAAGTGCATGCTTCTATGAAAGAAAAAAATCACCTCATCCATCTCTGTCACATTTCTCTGATTTGGCGACATCCTTTGTTTTCTAGAATTTTAAATGGCTGTATTTGCTTTGTTAGGGCACAGCAGGCATCAGGAAGGAGATGCCACAGAAGTTGTGAGTGAGAAGATATCCTTACTGATGAGCAAGGACGAGAGGTAGCGGTGATTAGCTTGTACTGTGGCCTTGGTCTTCTGTGCCAGGCTGTGAGGGAATGAAGACCTACAGCTGAACAGTTCATACATTCTGGAACAGCCCAGAAAGACTATCAGAGCTGTAACTAACAGTGAACATTAATGGGCCAGAATCCACCAACCTTGACTCTGGGCACTGAGAGTCCTGAAGACAAGAATAAGCTGTCCCTGTCGGATCTTGAAAGGTATAGAGAAATGGCAGGAAGTTACCACAGTCCTCTCACAGACTCATTCCTCAATCTTCCTGCCAAGGGGCTCCTACAGAGGGAAGGTTTCCCACACAGTAGCACCCATTGCCTTCAGCACGAAGCATGCATGGAGGACTGGAACAGACTGGGAACAAAGTGAGTGGCCTCTTCCCTGTACTCTGAAGAGTTGCCTCCCGGCTCTGCTTTGTTTTTCCCACCCTCTGAGCTCACAGCTCTCTTAAAGTTTTCCGTGACTAGACACTGGTTTCCTTTCCAGTATGAACCAGACAGAACCTCCTGCTTTCATTCCATCAGTCTCCATGAGATTCATTGAACGAAGGACATGGAGCCCTTGAAGCTTGTGGCCAGGCCTTCTGTGGAAGTGGATTCAGGCTTTTAATAGCGCAGCCAAGCAGATGGTGCTGCCTTCAAACTACACAGGGCAGGTTAGAAGAGCCTTCTACTGCTCAGCCAGGAACCAAGCATGCTCCTGGAATTCCAGGCTGGGCACCAGTTGGGCTACGTGCAGAAACATATAGGGGGGAGGAGAGATTCACAGCCATAACTTCAGCAGCCTTGGACCTCAGAGCAGTGCTGCGGGCACAGTCTGCTGTTGCAAGGTATTTCCTATCCATTCATATTGAGGCAGTGAGAGGCCAGTGATTGGAGGAGAGAGAGGAGGAGCCTAGGAGGGAAAGAGGAGAGGGAGGGGCGGATATCCAGATGGCTTCAGACATATTTCTGGTGCTTTGGAGAGGTTAGATATATTGGGATAAGACTTTATCATTGTAAATTGGCATTGTGAATTTGGGAGTTTCTTATACATAAATATATTTGATTAACTATTCAAGTGTAAGAGTCATGCTTTACCGGATACTTGGAAGGAGTGGGTGCTGGGCAGAAGTGTGGGACTCCCGCCATTTACAGAGTCTATGGTGGAGAGGAAACACAGCTGGGATGCTGTGAGAGCTTGCTGAGAAAGATTGCCTCAGCAGCAACAGTGAGAGCCATCCTGAGTGAGACCCTCCAGGACTTGGTGCAGAGGCCTGGCGGGGCAGTACTCTTTCTTAATTATTACCCACTACAGTCTGCCACCTCCTTTGCCACTGTGGGAAAAGGATCACATGCAGCAGTGGTCCTGGATATAGACATGGTCTCCTTACAAGCTTCTTACTCTGGGACATTGTTCCAGTGTCTTAAGGCTGATAAACAGAAGTTTATTGCATCAAACATACTGGGCTACACACAGGGACCACAAACCAGAACCGTAACTGTTTGTGACACTACTTGTAAACCATCAAACAACTTAGCAAAGACAGCTATAGTGTTGCCTTCCACTGCCCATCTTGAGTTGCTAGCCACCAGAAAATCCCCAACTCTCCTCTTGACTCTTGGGTAGAAGGGCCCTGGGACAGAAACACTCAGCCTCTGTGTGTCCACAAGTTAGAACACACTTTGGCTCCAGCTGTGGGTGCTTCCTCACCTCTGTTCCACCTCAGAGGACATATCTACAAGTGTTGGATGGAACTAGAGCTCAGAAAGTTCACTTCCTTCAGCCTGTGTATGACACAGACCTCACAGCCTGTGGCATCTCGGCTGACTGCTCCACACAGGCAGACCACACCAGTCAGTTTATTCTGAGAAGATCTGTGAAAAGATCAGCAACACCCTCCCCCCCCCAAAGTGTCCCACTTGATATCCCCAAATCACAGCGATCTGTAGCTTAAGGGTTTTCAGTGAAAGGTATGCATCTGAATTCTTTATGTGCTTGTGTGTTCATGTGTATGCAGGTRCATATATGCCTGTGGGGTATATGTGTATATGTATATAATGCATGGAGGCCAACATCTTGGGTGTTGGTCCTCAGATACTGTCCCTCATATAGTATGATCTAAAAAAAAATTACAGATTTGCATTTAAAAGGAACCCAAAACATACAAATCAAAGATTTTTTTTTTTTTTTACAGCATGGGGACCTTAGGTCCCATGGGCTCTGGCAGTGTCTTAGTGTTCACCACGCTTCGAATCAGGCTTCCTTCTCAGAGTGGGTCAGCAGACGGTTGTGGAGCCAAGTGCTAAGGAATGTTTGTCCCATGTCCCAGACACAGGGGAGGCAGGATTCAAAAACCATGCAGCTCTGTTCTGAGGAGGTCCTGGTTGATCATCTAACTTATTGGGAACCCTTATGAGGGAACCCCATGAACAGGCAGATAGATGTCAGCTCTGTAGCTAGTTCCTAGACAAGCAGGAAGAATTACAACACTAGTAACCATATCCTCACCTGTCCTGTGGTACCAGATATATTTAGTGTCTAAACCCATCCTCACCRTTCAAAAAATGCCGCTAGAGGTACTCACCAGCATGCTATGTTTGGATGGTTTCTATCCTCAGAGGCACCGTACATCTGATCCTATCCACACTCCACCCCTCCCCCCACAGCCTACCTGGAAGACATGGGGTTGACAGGTGTCTCATCTGGGTCTATTCACCTAGAGGTCTATGGGAACAAATAACCTTTCTTTAAAGGAGATTAAAGTCCTACTACCCAGACACTTGAATACCAGGGGCCTCAAGCAGCTCAACACACACACACACACACACACACACACACACACACACACACACACACATGTTTCCTGCTCAGTGGATCAGCTAAATGTTGGCAGTGAGGGTTAGAAGCAGATATAAAATATTGAACAAAAACTAAAACACTTAAAAAAGATCTGCCTTGTGGAGGGCAGCTTTGTGTAGTAATTGACACCGGATCAGAAAGCTGGCCCTGGGAAGGAGCAGGCCAGATCAGCCACAGGATTAGCTCGCACAGCAGACGTTCAGGCCTGAGTGGGATTTGCCTCTCTCTTCAGGTCCCATTGTCTGGGTCTTATTTTTGTGCTCTGTTCTCTTTGTGATGGAGGTAGCAGCTGTGACTGGCAGGTAATGGGAGGCTCGAGGATGCTGCATTTGAACAAGGCAGTTTTCTTTCAGTTCCATTTGCCAAGCTCCTCCACGCTGACCCATCTTGGCTGCAGATAGCAATTTAGATGGAAGCTGGGCTGCAGGGCGGGAGGAGGTCGGCAGGCAGGCTCTGTGTGTTTATTATTACTTAGATTTCATGGTCTCATGTGGTGTAAGTGTCTATTTAGGGAACAGTGYGGAATTGGTCTCCCTGCTACTGAGCTATTTCCCTAGACATAAATTTATAAGTAAAATGCCAGAGACAATGAAACCTGTGTGCCCATGAAATCTGTGAGATGACAACCTACCCTGGTTGGCATGACTCCTCTGAGAGGCTAGTATGCAATGTAAGATGACATCCAGATGTATCAGCTGACAGACAGGAGCCTAGTTCCATAGCTGGATGCCAACAAGACTTGAGGGGAAGCCCTGGCAGAACTGAGTCTGATAAGATGGTTCTGTCCAAAGGCAGTAGACTCTCCTATGGCTCATTGCAGGTTAATATCATTTTATCACTATCTGGGTTATTTGCTTGCATAAACCTAGGTGATTCCTTATTTCCACAATTTTCACAAAGTTAAACAGGTTATCAGAGACAGAATCAGGACTCTGTATCATGAACAAATGTGATCAGGACCTGTACCATGGCTGGGACATGCACAGCCAGAGATCATAGAACCCTATTGTTGTACTTTTCAAAAGTAGGTCCTCACCTATACTTGCAGATGGAAGACAGGACCCAGTGATAGTTGGCACAAGGGTATTATTCACCACACCCCCAAGGTGGCCCCCCCTGTCCATCAACCGAATGAGGTCAAAGATCCCTCATCAGTGCTTGGGGAGCTCTAGATAGTTCCAGGCTTCCACATCAAAGCTATACCCATGTGCAATGGTAAAAGATGACCCGCATGTACATAGGATACATGATTTCTTCCTTCACGTTGCCTTTGTCATCCAAAACTACCCATTCTGTCCCAAAATTTTCTGCAGTAAATTGGTTGGGCACCACGTGTTTGTTGCCAGCTCAGCTGGGATCATTGGTTGGACCCAGCCTACTTTTCTGGTCTAATCTCTGGTCCCTCTCTTCACAAACCTCTAGGATGGAGCTCACTCTAATTTCCCACTTGGAAACATCCACCCCATTGGCTTACAGGCCACACCTCCTGACATAGAGCACAAAGCCCACAAAGCTGCAGCCCTCTGYATTTGAGGGGATGTACACCTTCATCTGGACCTAATGATCCTCTAARCCAGGTGTTGCTTGCCTGTAGAGCTGTTAGCAGCCCGGAGCTCAAAGTGCAGGAAAGAAAACCTACTTATTTACTGCTGARGAGTCTAGGATCTCTGGGAGGCCCAGGACTACAGCTGCAACAACACAGATGTTTAGCTCATGATGGAATTTTTTTAAGACAAATGGATGGAAATGGTTCTGTGTCGAACTGAACAGATGCATCTAACGGTAATGTTGATGGCTCAGCAGTGGCCTGAGTAGTAGTGGGTTGCTTGTTCTTGGGAATCATAGTGCCTGAAGGGTGCTGTGGCCACTAAGAGAGAGTACTATGCATTACCAGTAGAGGAGACAAATAAATTCAGATTCAAAACTCCAGTTTCTATTGAAAATGCACCACTGTAGGAAAAAGTGCTAAATGAAGCCATTGTTAGGTTACAGATGACATAAAAAACAATGGGCTTGGACATACACAAGCCCCAGGGGATGATGTCAGAATATCCAACCAAACATGGGGACTCTTGCAGCCAGATGTCTCTGGGCTGACATCACTATCAGAAGCTGTCAAAAACTGCATGATGGGTAGAAACAGAAGGCCTGGGCTAACCAGAGAGGCCTGCTCACACACCCCTCACCCCAAGACTTAGGGTTGTGTTTGCATTGGCTCCACCTCCTCATGCCTTCCTCAGAGTCAGGGCCACTGAGGCAGGAGAAACTGATGGAAACTATGTCTGTTAGCCCCCAGAAGTCTCATGACTGAACTCGGACAGGATGCCTTGAGTTCCCACACATATAGGAGAGGAAACAAGGGGCCTTGGAAGGTAATGCTCAGGCTGCTGCATGGGATCTGGATTCACAGAGGGGTTTGGGTTTATGTGATTCTGAGGATGGACACATAGCCTGTGTGAGTTGCTCTGAAGACCTGTCTGGGAATSAGACCAGCCAGGAGGATGCTGTGTATCAAAATATTATATGTAGCCTCTATGTCCAAAAGAACCGTTGAATGGATTTCTAAACATCAGTCAAAATGCCTGTGGAAGTAGCACCCAATGACCAGAAGAAGCTCGGCAATCATGCCAGGAGGTTGACTAGTTTGTAGAGCTGATAATGGTCAGCCCTGATTAAAATTTCTGGTTATGAGGCCAAACAGAATATCCCAGAGATTCGACATTAGCTTTACCACAYGCTTGAGTAGTTCTTTGCTCTTTATAGCATGCTGGGAAATGGGAAAATAGTCTGCCAAATGTGAATCATTAGCTACACAAAAGGACAAGATGGGTAAGGTGGCCTAGCCTGCAATCCCAGCAGTTGGGAGGATGTGGCAGGAGSATCTCAAGCWCAAGATCAGTTTGAACCACATAGTGAAGCCAACCTGGGCAATGAAGGGAGACTCTGTCTCAAAATAAAAGTAGAAGGGCAGGGAATGTAGCTCTATCATATAGTGCTTGCCTGGCTCTGGGTTCAATAACCAGTCCTGGGAACGGAGGTAGGGATAGAGTCACCAACTGTATAACACACTGTTTATTTCTGTTGCTCCTGGGCTCCTCCTCTTCATAGCATTTCCCTTTCTGGGTTCTTACTCCTATGTCTCCAGTGAAAACTTCTGGARGACAGAGGCACTGAAGGTTCCTATTTSCTATGGGAGCCATCCTGGGCACACAGTWGGTACTCACTAAGAACTGATTACTGAAGCTTTCCAGCCCTTTTCCCATGTCCAGGGCCATGATGATGAAGCATCTGTCATTGTGTTGAGGTAGAGGATACTTCTCTGAATATTTCCAGCTTATATAACTAGAAAAGAGTATTTATGATTTGCCTGCTAACTTGCAGGCTGCTGTCCTTATTTAAAGTGAGGACTGTGAGTTTTCCCATTTACAAATTCAATACTTCTCTGAAAAAATTAAACRCATGTATAAAGACTGAATCTCCCAGTACAGCAGACACTAGGCTGCTCACAGGCAGAGAGGCAGAGATGTGGAGGGATGAGGTCTGGTTCAGTTAAATAGCTCCTAGGTGGAGCTAGTATGCAGGTGAAGGAACTTARCTATGTGATCAGAGAAGAGCCTTAGGTGCCAATGTCCTCTGCTTTGGGATCTGGAGAGAGGTCAGATGCCAGCAAGATTTACATTCCGGTTGCCTGGCTTTAGAAAGTGACCAACTTTCTAAAGGACATCACTTACAGTGGTTACCATTTCCCAAACCAAGCTGCACACAGGAGGAAGTTCCCTGCAGGAAGCTGATGTGGCTGAGGACAAGGTCTGCACAAATTCCCAGGACTAGGTATTGAACCCAGAGCCAGGCAGGCACATTTCCAATGGGAGGTAGGTTGGCTTCGGTGTYATTTGAYATTTGTAAGACTACTCATGTGCTTGTCCTTGGCTAGAGCACAGTAACAAACTGCAAGCTTCTCTTCAGTTGCAGGCTTCTGAGAACTATTACAGCATCAGAGAGGACCTTCACAGCCACAAAGAGGTACAAAATGCACCACAAGTCCACACGGGTGGTTCAGAATCCCCACGATAAGTTAGCTTACTGTTCCTCACTCAGAGGAATCTGCTGAATCCCTCCTCTGTGCGTATGACTTTGAAAGCTCAGTGGTGTGCACAGAGGATGAATGGTGAGGTCACAGGCCACCCACAGTGACAGAAACCTCATGCTTACGTGGTACATAACAGCATGCACATTTTCATAAAATTAATTAACCCTCAAAGCAACCTCATGAAGTGCTTATGATAAGAAAATTTAAAATAACTTTATCTGAATTCTATGATTTCATTTGCTAACCACAGAGGAAATGTCCAAAGCAGACTTTGGTTAAAGAGAAGATGATTGATTGGCACAGGAAACAGGGTGGGGTGATTATGAGAAGCTGTATCTACGTATGCATTTCATGAGGCAAGGGAAAAGCAACAGAACAGGAGTGATGGGAGGGAATGGTGAGTGTCCTGCCCACCATCTTCATATGATGACCCTCGTCCTTGCTTGAAGACTCTAACCCTTACTGGAAACTTATCCAATCCAGGAATCACTATAGTATATGTATCCTCATTTCAACTAAGCAGAAGACTAAAACTAAGTCTAAATCATTTACACCTCCAAAAAGAACAGTCTTCAGGAACTCACCTGACCATCACCAGGTTTGGAGGTTTGATTTCCTCTTCCCCTTTGCTCTACATTACCCTGGGTGGCTAGTCACAACTCTTTCAGGCGGCCTCTCCTCTATACCATACCTTCAATGACCCTGAACCTAACTAGCTGATGTCTCAGGACACAAGCAACAAGTGACAGTTCTGAGATGAGATGATTTGGAACTGTGAGTGGTAGGTGAAAGACTCAGAAAGAAAAGCACACCATCCTGCTGCTCCTGCCTTCTGGGATGAGTATCCCTTTGAAGACCTTGAGAAGGAATTCTTTGGTCATCACCCTTTGCATCTTTAGTTAACTGGACCCTAATCCTCTGGGGTCAGCTAGTTAGAAGGCTGATAACATAAAGGTCTTCATGTCGCTTTGTGCCTCAGGCCCACCTAACACTGTTCTATGTCACTCCCATCCCTTAGAAATGCCCGCTTAGAGCAGCATTTGTGGAGTGCCTGCTCCATGTTCCACATGCTATTTCTCTGAAAGGTACCTGGCACCAGCGTGGGACAAGTGCAGTCAAAACATTCAGTGCTAGGATGTAGCCCCATCCTTAGCTCAGACTTTCCAACAGTGCAARAGGTAAATTCCGTGACACCACATCATTTCTTTTATGAAGTCTATAGAAATATATAAAGGAAAGATGCCACCAGGTTCCTTTAGCTACCACTTCCC
>BDUI01002062.1:84353-138395 GCA_002335545.1 Apodemus speciosus | reverse complement strand
AATTCTATTCTAGAGCAGCTTCAGAGTTGCATAAAAGGTTTATAGAGAGACACCCTAAAGACTATGTGCCACTCTCCCCACGAACCACATCACTAAATTAGTGGGGGACAGCTGTCATCATTTACAGGTCATATCAGTGCCTACTACCCACAGTTCAGTTCACGCTGCCCTCAGGTTCCCCCTTGTTTTGACCCATTGTCCTTCTCCTGTCTAGGGCCCTACTCAGAACCCGAAGTGACATTCAGGCACAGACCCTGTGGGCTGTGGCAGTATCTCAGTCTCTCTGTACCCCAGGTCCTAATGGCTTGAGTGATTTTGAAGGCACGGATGCAGACAGCTATCTTTCTTCTCTGTACCTTCTCCTGTTTATTTTGTASCCAGGTTGGGTGTGCAGGGYCGGGGAAATCTACTTTGGAAAGCTCTAGGCTTACACAGCTCCCCAGACCAGAGCTAAAGGCTTCTCCTCTACAGCTGTGAGAATAGTTCAGGAACCAACCTCAGCCGCCACTGGCTGTGCAGCATCTTCGAGCATCCTGATGCAGCATCCACCACTTTCCCAGAATTCACCGCACTGCCTCAGACAACAGGAAGGAGGCAGAGCAGGTGGCAGGCAGAGCACCAGGCTGTAGTGTGGCTGCCAGCAGGGCCTCTCGATGCCTGAAAGAACTTTCTGGGTCTCCACAGCGAGGGSTAGAGGTCTGGTCCTCTGACGTGGGTGAGGCGCAGTGGCGAGAAAACGAAGGGTGTACATCCAGAACTGGATCTGGATGGCAAAGGTACTTCTTTGGGACCTAAAGCCCTCTAGGTCTTTGGGAGCGGGGGTCAGAGCTACAGCTCTGAAACCCAGTGCAGATGATGTCACTGAGGGGGAGAGGCAGAGTAGCCATCACCAGAAGAGATGGAGGTTGTGTCCCTGAAGTGGACGTGCGATAGGAAAAGTGACAGGAAAGCCTGGGAAGGGGGAGGGAAGCAATTCCCTGTCCTCAAAAAGTGCCACGACACAGCTGCGACCAAGTGTGTCTAACAACAGCACAGTTAGCCGCTTCATTCTGAGACCAAACTCCAGAATCCATTAAGCGGTCAGAGCGCTGCATTTCCTGTGGTTCCCTGCAATCCCAGGGAGACTGAGGCAGTAAGATTATCATGAGTTTGAAACTGGCATGGGTTACAAAGGGCTAGAGCCTGGGACCTCATGGGACTTAGTTTTGGGGACACCAGTCACTGGACAAGAGCACCCCAAGTCCCACATGAGTTGGGGAGCATAATTTAGCACAGACTACATGAGAGAGCGTGGGGTCATAGGGGGTGCTAGGATTTGTCTAAGCTCTACCCCACAATTACCGGGCAACAGCCAGGTATGCCCCTCCCCACAGTTACCTGGCAACAGCCAGGTAGGCTTGGCCATTATAAAAGGGTGCTCAGGCCCTCCTCTCTCTTACCTCTCCTACCTCTCTCACTCTCAGCCTCTCCCGTGCCCCCTCTTGGGCTCTCCTCCCTTCCCCCCTCTCTCCACATGATCATGGCCGGGTTTGCTGCTCTACTCTCTCCCCCTCTCTGTCTTTCTCTGCCTCCACTACCCCCCTTAACTTCTATCCCATGCCCTGAATAAACTTTATTCTATACTATGCCGGTGTGTATCTGGTCCCTGGGAGAAGGGATGTCTCGGCATGGGCCCGCTGGGGCACCCCCTTCCCCCACACCACTGTATACCACATTCTCTAACCTCTTTCTCTTTTTACGATTACAACGGGGGGGGGGAGGCGGGGAGGGGGGTCAAGAGCACAGAGGCAGGAAACGGAGGTCCACTGGCTGCTGCTGGCTGGCCTTGTGGGATTTTGGTGGGAAGCAGACAAAAGGGCGTAACCACGGGGCTGAGTCCTTAGCAGTGTGGACAGGTCCATAAAGGGCTCCTCACTGGCCTCCTCAGATGAGGACGGTACTGCACAGAGAGCGAATATCAGAGCTTAGCCACTGCTCCTGCCGGACTGCAAGGCCCAGCTGATGGTGGGTAGGGGTGGATGGGAGAGCTGGCAGGAAGATCTCAGTCCCGCCCACTGGAAACTAGGAGGAGGACAGGCTAGTTTCTAACCTATTAGACAGCAGAGCCTGGTGGACCATTCAATGAGACTTGAGTAGAAGCCAGCGCCACTTACCCACTCACTATGGGGCCTCATTCCCCCTTTCTATCTCTAAACTGTGATGGTCTTGACACTTAGGGAGAGCCACTGCTGCCATCAGCAGATCACAGCCAGATGCTGTACCCCTGCCCCCAGCTCCTGTGTTCTCTGGGACTCCCTGTATGGGCTCAAAGCCCTGGGAGCAGTGCCTCTCCCTGGAGCTGGGGAGGGCTTCGGAGTTCAGATGGAGGCTAGACAGCAGGTGGCATTTGGCTCCTGCCCTGAGGGCATCTCCAGGTTTTGTTTTAGCTGCCTCCCTAACATCTCAAACAAAAGCTGAACATCATGGGACAAGGTGACAGGAGCTCTCAGGGTATAGACAAGGCTTAGGTGGTGGGGCATTGGTCAGGCAGCGAGGACATTGCTTCTGTTCCCTTTGTGAGGAGCAAGTATCCCCCTCCCCTTCCTCAGCAAGGAGACCTGGGGCAGCAGGGAGGGTTCCACACACTGGTGCCATGACAACCAGGCCACCTGCTCCGACTCTATCCTGGAAAGACCTATGCTCTCCTGGCAGCCAACCTGCAGGGTACCACAGGGGTCTGCAGCTGCATCCGTTGCCAGGGGATCAGAGGACAGAGCCAGTAGCCCTTCCCCCCATCCCCAGCTGGGTCCTGCCTTCACTGGTCTCTCCTGTGATCCCCTCCCCCCATTCATTCACACTTAGGGCCCCTTCTGGTTTGGAACCCATGTCCTGTTTTCCCACTGCTGTCCTGTGGAGCTGGAGAAGAGGTCTCCACACAGGGGTCTCTCTCCTACTGGTCCCATTGAATCTTTGCACCAAATCCCAGGCAGCCAGAACCCAATGTACCCTCCCCCCCCCCACACTAGAGCCTGATGTCTCCCATCTCCACACGCACTTTCAAGTGCCCCATGCTGACACCTGCTTCAACTCACACTTCTCAGGGAAATCTATCCCAGTCTTAGAATCCTGGACCCCATAAGCACTCACTACTCAAAGTCCCTTAGCACACTCTTTTTAACTTAAAAATGCCTCAGGCAACACTCCTACCCTAGTCCTAGGTCACCAATGTCACCACTGCTGCCACTGCCACCTGTGCCATTGAGAGGAAGCAGCCAGGCTTCAGCAGCAAGTGTCCATCAGGCCATCTGCCATCTCCCTGCTGTGAGGGACCTCTCTCTAGCCTCTCCCCCCAGCACCTGCCAGGCAGCTGGTCAGCAAACATCTGCTTGCCCAAGCGTCTAGGGTCCAGCAGTACGCCTCTCCTTCCTAGCCTTAACTCCAACCTCTACAACACCCACTGAGGCAGTTCCTCTTATTTGAACATGAGAACACACACTCAGGCTCACAGGGAATGGCAGTTTATAACAGACCCTACCTAGTGTCTCTGAGGGCAGTGACTCACCATGGGACAAAGGTAGCACTTGGACATCCAGGATGGCCTGTCTGATTATAGTCCTCTGTACCTTCTACAGATATGTCAGGGATAGGAGTTCCTGTAGGCTGCCCCGTTTCTTAGAATCCAGGGGTAGTGATGAGGTTATACCCACCCAGAGACATGACAATCTTAGGCTTGGTGGCACAGTCGTCCAAAGCACTGGGTATGGAGTTGAAGAGGCTAAACTGCCACCTGCCAAGCTACAGTGACTGTATCTTTTGCACCATGAGGGTCTCCTGCTACAACCTGGACCAGAGCCCACAATTCTAGAAGGTCTGAGCATATGGCATGCCACAGACAGCTAGTATGGGCCTCATGCATTCAACCTCTCTATGGGAAAATGTAGGCAGGAAGATACCAAGCGGTTGCCATATTCTTTATTGGGCAATCATCTGAATATTGGTGCCCGAGAAGACTTTTAGGAAAGTTAAATGATGTGCAGACAATCTAGTCCCACACTGGGGTTCTAACTCTAGTCAGCCCAGGCTCAGGCCCTGACAACCTGCCACCCATCCTGACCTCTGGTTCATTCCACAGAGAAGCAGATCAGCTGTCCCAAGTATGGGCCTTGGCATATCTGTCAAGGGAGTTAAGCATGGTGGTGCCTGGCCTCGCTGGGGTGCTGGGAGAAGTCAGGCATAGAAGGCAGACTCTAGCCCATGTCTGTGCATGTGGACATTGTTCCCTGTTGACACTGCTATGAACAAGCCCACAAACAAAATGTGAGGAGACTTCCTACCTACAACTTCCAGGAGAATCCCAGCCAGTCCCCAGGCTGTAAGGCTCCCCCAGTAGGTATGGTCTGTGACTCACCAGTAGCAGGACTTCTCCCCCCCCCCCCGCCCCGTACCAAGCAAGATCTTAGCCTGGCTTGGAATCAGTCAGCTAGGAGCACTGTGGTGAGTGCCTGAAACTTCACAGCTTCAAATCCACTTATCAAAATAAATAAATAAATAAATAAATAAATAAATAAATAAATAAATAAATAAAAACACCCACTTCTCTCCATGCCGGTTTCCAAGACACAGTCACCCGGTATCGCCCCTTACTCTTAAACTCTTCACACTATAAACGTCAAGGAACTACCCTCTCACGAGACCCAGAGAAGAAACAATATCCCCAGGGATATTGGTATAGGAGGGCTGAAGAAAGACATCACGTGATCTAGAAAAGATAACTTCCGGTAGCACAAGAAATGAAGAAACCAAGGAGGCATGAAACGATATCTTCATCGGTTCTCAACCTGTGGATTGCACAACCCCTTAAGGGGTCACATGTCAGACATCCTGCATGTCAGATATTTACATTATGATTCATAACAGTAGCAAGATTATTGTTATGAAGGAGCAATGAAAATAACTTTATGGTTGGGGTCACCACAACATGAAGACCTGTATTGAAGGGTCACACCATTAGGAAGGTTGAGAATCATTATTGCTATATGGACCTGGGGGGGGGGGTCCTCAGACCTGGCAGTCAAAGCTAGCATAAGTCCCACCAGCAAAGAGGTCCCAAAGAGGCCAAATTCAGAGAGGCAGACAGGAGATGGAGGTCGCTGGGCTGGCAGCCTGGGGTGTTGAGTTTTACAGTGACAGCTGCTATGTCACTGAAGATGAGTGTTCCAGGGGTTGACGGACACTGTGCTGGCTGCGCAGCAGTGGTAGTGAGCTAAATGTCCTCAAGCCATCCATTCAAATCTGGTTACAGCATGGTTGAAGATATGACTCAGTAGGTAATGAAGCCCACTTCTGTGGGTGACAACCCCAGGTGGATCCCCAGGACCTACGTGATGGGAGGACCTACGTGACGGGAGGAGAGAAATGACTCCCGTAAGCAGCCCTCTGACTTCCTGCGTGCATGTGTGTGTGTGCGCCAACCACACACACACACACACACACACACACACACACACCTGCACATAAATGTAATGGGGAAATGGTCAAAGTGGCCAGGCTTAAGTCAAGTAAAGTTTATCACTGAAAAGGAATAAACAACCAGAGGGGGAGGGGAAGGGGGGAGGGGAAGAGGAACGAGATTGATACCTGGAGCCTTCCACTACGCCCCCACACTGATTACAAGTAGAAAAGCCACATGGCCCCAACAATGCTGCTCTACAGATGCTCTTCTGGAACTTGGCACCTGCTATGCCAGCTGAGAAGGCAAAAGGATGCTGTGAGTTCAAACTCTCCCTCCCGACACCCATCCCCAGGCCTTCATAGCAAGTACCAGATCAATCACGGATATAGAGTGAGATCCTGCATCAGAAAGGGAGGGAGAGAAGGATGGAGTGAGAAGAAAGGGAAAGAAGAAGAAGTGGCGCACGCCTGTAATCCCAGCACTTGGGAGGCAGAGGAGTTCAAGGCCAGCCTGGTCTACAGAGTGAGTTCCAGGACAGCCAGGGATATACAGAGAAACCCTGTCTCAAAAAAACAATAAAAAAAAAAAATTGAGAAGAAGGAAAGGAGAGGAAGGAAGAAAAAAAGGGGAGGAAGGAAGGTGAGGGAGGAAGAAATGCTCTTTCTGGCTTTACATATAGAATGATGCTCCGCCCCAAGGTGGAAGGCAGAATCTAATTCAAAAGGTAGAACCATCATTTCTTCAATTTCTTCAAAACTCAGCTCGGGGCTGGGGAGATAGCTCAGTCTATGAAACACACGCTGTGCAGGCCTGAGGACCTGAGTTCAGATCCCTAGCAGTCGGGTAAAAAAACCAGGTGTGGAAGTGTGCGAGGAGGGTCCCTGAGGCTCAGTGACCAACCAGCCTAGCAGAATTGGGGAATTCTGGGTTCAGTAAGAGATGTTCATGAAAGAGAGTTGAGGAACACATTTGATGTCATTCTCTGGCTTCCACATGCGTGCCTGTGTGCGCGTGCGCACGCGCGCACACACACCCACCTCTGCACGTGCACGTGTGTGTACATGTATGCATGCACACTTGCACATGCACATGTTTGTACATGCATGTATACACATGTGCACACCCGCACATACACAGGTGTACATATACATACATACCTGCACATTCATGTGTGTACATGAGCGTGTATACACACACACACACACACACACACACACACACACACACACACACGAACAGAGACTCATTATGACTATGCTTAATGCCTGAAATCCCTACCCCACAGTAGCCAGTCTGACCCCAGTCACAGGTGCTATAGGCTTAAGATACCAGCAGGAACATTCTTATGGAGAAAAAGAAAATGCATGAATGTAGTAAGGGTTGGTTCCTCAAAAGGTCAAACACAGAATTAGCATAGGACTCCGAATCCCATTCTAATGTGTGATTTAAACAAGCATGGGCGGATGCTCATCCCAAAGGCACAACGGACAGAAACGGCCATCAACATGAATGGAAAAGCACCGTGGGATCCACCCAGTAATCTCCAAGCAGGAACAGAGGGCAATGTCCTGAATGTCCTACAGTGAAGATGTAGCCCCAAACCTTCCTTCTAAGTGGAAGATGTCAGATGCAGAAGATCACCTGAGATACCCAGAGGGGATTCGCCGCCACAGAGGCAAGAGCAAGAGAGGAGAGCCAGGGAAGGAAGGACAGAAAATGCAGGTCTCTGATGAGGGGAATATTTTGGGTTTGGACAGAGGTAGACACTATAGAGACATCACCTGCTGTTCATTTGAACAGTTTGTTTTACCTCGTGTGAATTTGTACAATGTGGTTTTGTTTTTTAAGTTTTTAAAAACTTCACGTTTTTTTTTTTTTTTTAGGTTATTTTTATTTTATGTGTACGGGTGTTTTACCTACACATATGCCCGTATATCATGCACGCAGTGCCTACAGAGGCCAGGAAATGACACTGGACCTCCTGAAACTGGAGTTAGAGATGGCTAGAAGACCCTCTGTGGGCACTGGGAACTGAACCTGGGTCCTCTGCAAGAGCAGCCAGGGCTCCTAACCACTGAGCCATCTCTCCATCCTGTTTGGTTTTTGAGGCAGGATCTCACGCAGTCCAATCTGGTCTTGAACTTGCTGTGTAGCTAAGAATGACACTGAACTCCAGATGCTCCGGTCTCTACCTCACAAGTACTAGATCATAAAAGTGCAGCAGCATGCTTCGATTTCTATTTTTCTTCCTGTTCAAGCTATAGTGTTTGTGTGTTTGAATCTATGTACATGAGTGCAGGTGCCCACAGAGGCTAAAACAAGACATTAGGTCCTCAGGACCTGGAGTGACAGGTGGCTTGAGTCCTTCTCTACAAGAGTCATATACATCCAACCTCTAAGCAACCCCTCCAGCCCCTTCATGTCTATTTTTGAAAAGCTTTTTTTTTTCTTTCTTTTTTTCGAGACAGGGTTTCTCTGCATAGCCCTGGCTGCCCTGGAACTCTGTAGGTAGACCAGGCTGGCCTCGAACTCAGAAATCTGCCACCACTGCCCGGCCTGAAAAACTTTTTAAGAGAAGTCACGATTATGATTTTTAATACAGATTGTTTTAAGTATGAGATTACCCAAAACTTCCTTAAATGACGTCCTTAGGACCCAGATGGAGAAGGAAGTCAGGAGAGAAAGAGGCTTATTGTAAGCAACGAGGTTACCTTCTCTTTCAAGAGCTGGTTGCCACCTGCTAACCACCGAGCTACCAAACTCACTGGCAGTAGGAATGTTGCTCACACAGAGCCAAAGCCGCCACGATCTGTTTATGTAGCTCGGCAGACATTGTGCGAGAAAGCCATAGGCAGGTGCGTTCAGTGCCCACAGGGAAGTCACACCAAGGCTTCTGTTCGAAACACACGGAGGGTCAGGTGGGCAACCTTATATGGTCCCCAACTCATTTTATCTCCAGTGCTCATGAACAATGTGACTGATTCTTCTGAACAGGACCCAAAGTCTGAGTCCCCTAACCTCCCTTTTGGGGGACATTAAATGATGCCTTCAAAAGGCAGGGCTGACACTGGGGACCCTGTCACTGAAGGTGGTGGCTCACTAGGCACATTCAAAGCAGGCCTGGCTTCTACCCAGGAGAGAGTACCCACGCCTCTCCCTGGGTTGTCTCCATTGTCCAATGTCTGTGGGGGCATAACTGTCTCCGGCACTTACCCAGCTCTGGGAACCAGCACGAGCTATCTAGCTTCTCCCTCAGGCTCCCAGAGCCTAGGAGGCAGCTGAGCGGGGGGCTCCTGGCTCAGTGCCCCAGATACTGCCAGCTCAGCCCAAGTGGGGCCTCAATATCTCCTGGCAGCCCTGTCTGGGGTTCCCTCTGCCAGCTGGGCCCCAAAGGTGACACTGGCTGGGGCAGTGGGGGCTCATCCAGCATCGCTCCTCCCTGCGACAGCCAGAAAGGCACCTTTCTACCTCCTCCTACTAAAATGGGTGAAGCGCTCCCCAGGCGAAGATTAACCAACAATGAGGGCTTAAGTAAGCGCCTGGTTCTATGCCAGATGACGCCATCCGGCATAACAAGGTGCCCTGAGCACTTGCCAGCGGACAGCCATATGTTCTCCAGCCCCAGACATGCCACCAACTCAAGAGGGCAATGAACAGTGAAGAGCTTTTAGGCAACACCCTACCTCACCCCTCCCCTCTCCTCCCCGCCGCACCCCTCCCCTCCCTTGCTGGCTGCATTCTGTCCCACAGGGAAGCAGCCTGCTCTGGCCTAGGGCTTTAGACTTTGGAACATTCCTGGCTTCTAACGAACCCAGCTTTGCTCCTCTTCCATTGAGGATAGAAAGACAGGCTGAGCTCTGGAGACCTGAGAAATGAGTCCTTGACCCTGGAAACGGGGGGGGGGGGGGGGGCGGGGGGTGAGGAGGGGGGCAAGGAGGAACACCAGCACAACCAACAACTGCTTAAAAGCCTCTCTCCCTGTCCAGCTGTCACCCTGCAGTTTTCTATGAATCTTACAGAAACCCCTTGTGCAGCCGTAGTGGCTCCTGTGTCTATCTCATTAGATTATGATTCTGTCAAAGGGTCACCCTGGGGGGGGGGGGCAGGTTTCTTAGCAACCTCTGAACTGTAACTTGAGAGCCATCGAAATGGTACTCATGGCTTAGACGCTCAATTGCAACTCCTGAGGAGTCCATACCCRCAAGTGCTTTAGTAAATTGGCTCTCTCCCAGAGAACCCCGCTTCCGCGCTCTAAGTACCCTAGGTACTTCTCTTTCTCTTACTCTCCCCTGCTTAAAGTCTATATTGAGATATCATTCTTAACCCTCCAACTCTGCTTCCTACCATCCTGACCTCATCAATACTGACTCATTGATGGATTCATGCTAAATGAACAACTGGAAGTAGGAGGAGCCACGAGGGTAGGAGGAGCCACAGGAGATGGGAGGAGCCACGAGGGTTGGAGGAGTCACTAGGGTGGGAGGAGCCACAGAAGATGGGACCAGACTGGAGGAAGTATGTCTGTGGGATGTTTTTTTTGAAGAATGTTATCACAACCCAGCTTCCTCTCCGCATCTTATTGAAGCCCCGCCCATGCCTCAGTTTACATAACAGCCAAACCCAGAGGCGTGGCTTTTCTGAGGACTGCCATGTTTTTGTGACTGCCTCTCATCCTCCAGCAGCCCAGTGAAGTGCATAAAGCAGATGCTACCCTGAGGATGAAGTTCAAGGGGCGCGCAGAGGCTCGCTGTGCTCGGGAACTGAACTTGGGGAGCACGCCTCTCCAGAACGCATTTGTCATGTGCAGTGAGACCTGTCAGTCTCCAGGTGGCTCTTCAGCTATCTTTCTCTAACATTTCCTAAAGAGAAAGTAATCACTGGTGTACAACTGATCCGTGCAGGAAGCTGCAGGCTTTGCTGTACCAGCCGTGTACCTATCTACAAGCGAAAGAGCAACCACAAAGGTGACCAGCGCCCACAGCACCAGGGACCAGAGCCAGGCGAGTACAAGGAGCAGTTACTTCAACACGGGGCATCTTGGTTCCACCTACAATGGTACTGCCCACACCCCTCATCCCAGAAGACCAAAGGAAGAGACAAGAGGAAGCTGCCAGGAACCAGTTTCAAAGGTGAAGACACGGGGAACCACGGCTTACACACCGCCCATCAGCCTGGCCATTCAGCCCCCCATACGGCCTGCAGAGGACCCGATCAGTCCCTAGAACTCAGGCCCTATCACCCTATAGGGACGGATCTTCTGCAGGATCTACTGGGGATAAAGAGCAGCCATCCCTCTTAGCCCCAAGCTCTTGGCCACTCAAGAGCCCTTCAAGTGACTTCCAGAATACTTTCACTGAGCTCTGTTTTGAAATGCAAATACTCCTGAGAGCCGGTTTTAGGCCCTAACGCCCCACCCTCACAGGTTCAGCTTCATCCCGCCCCTCCCCCTCCAGAGCCAGAGCCAGTAACCCTGAGCACACCCGCAAGCCCTCAGCCTGTCATTTCACCGCAGTACCCAAGTCACCAGGCTGTGGGAGGTACTGGAGGGAGCACTCACAGACACTTCATCAGACGCTGAGGGACCAAGTATCCACAGGGCCTCCTCCATCATCGGGGACACGCAGGTCACCTCCGTGACTCCCAGCTTTTTTCAATTTGGTGAAGGAGGTTTTTTTTTTTCTTTCTCTTCTTCTGGGGAACAGATCAAAGCCTGGCCCTGAATCTGCCTCACAACCTGCTACTGCAGGTTTTTTTTTTCACCCCCCTAGTTAAATATTTGTTAACAAAATTCCAGGCCTAAATTTCAAAAGGCTGATTTAACATGGCATTTGAAGGGTGGTACACAAGTAGCTTTAGATTGTTAACTGCAGATGGGGGAAGGAATACGAGGTTGGTGCCCCACCCCCACCCCCATGAATAGGGCTCTTCAAGCGAACTGTAAAGTGTGAGTTCTAATATACTATGTCTTTAGGCATGACCGGCTTTCTATGGCTGAGTGCGTCTTCCAGGCTTCTTTCCCCACCACCAGATGGTGGAATTAGTCTCCGGTATTCAAAGGCGGGAACAAAAGCCCTTTCCCACCTCAAACTGGTCCTGCCTCGAGACAAGCTCCGTGTCACGGGGCTTTCTGGGTCCTCTCTCTGGTCTTTGTTGCCACGGGGCTCCTTCCTCATGAAACTAATGAGATGGGCCCATTTCGAGGTCAGCCAGCGCAAAGATCCAAGCATGGCCTTGGACCCCCCTGTGTGGGCCGGCGGCTGGGGTGGGCAGAGTGCCCATACCACTCAGCGGCTTCACCCAGCTCATTAGCAGGAACAGAGGAGCTGAGGGAGCACGGCAACCAAGGAGCAGAGCACGATCTGGCAGCCGGTTCGTCCCCATCCACAGCTCACCCTAACCCTGATGCCTCTGCACACTGCTACTGCTCCAGAGAGTCTGGGTGGCTCAAAGACAGATGGCCAGCAAGGCTCGTCTTCCCCGCATCGCCCACGCGGGCTGGTGCACGTGGCACTGCCCTAGGCCCCTCCGCTCCCTCTCCCAGCTACAGGTTGCTCAGGGCTAACAGCCTCAACCTTTGAGGCGAGAACATGCTCGATGGAGCAGAGGGGCCATCAGCAGCTTCCGAGAGCCAACTCTGGGCTGCACTTTGGCTTGTTTTGTTTTGCTTGCGACTCTGACACTTTGAGTGACACCCCATCATCAACTCTGAATTGTTCCAGCGCTCTATCTACAGTCACATACCAAAAGGGTCCCTGTCCCTCACCCTTACGTGCCTGCTTCTGCTCCAGGAGGTCTGGGGTCTTCCCTGTCCCATCTGGCTCTGGGAGGTCCCTTCAACTGTGTAGCCCCTTGCTGAGCCCCCTGTGCTCATGGCCCCTGGCCTGTACACCCAGACTTGCAGCCACTCACACCACAGCAGCTTGCAAACCCCTCCAGCAGCGCCTCCAGTCTGCGTTTAAACAGATGGAAGAAATAAATACCCAATATCCTCTTACTAAGTGGATAAAGGAAGACTTAGCAGAGACAAATTGGATTTCCCTCTCAAGAACTCCCCTAGGGTCTTGAAAACTGTGGGTTACCTCTGCTCCATAATTACTGCCGCTGACTGCAGGTACACTCGTTCACAATTAAAAAATTATCTGGCGTAAAGTCTTGGAAGATTCTAATCTGCAACCTAAACTCAAAGGAACTCTAATTAAAAATGTCATCACTCGTTAATTCAACAAATATCTGCAGCACTGTGTATGCCAGGTAAGGTGTCAGAATGCCAAGAGGAAGCCTTCCGGTGGTGCCCTGAAGATGGCCTCAGCCTGCCGGGAGGGGGAGGGGCAGACGAGCCACACAGTGATCTGGTAGGAAGTGTCATGGCGGGGAGGAATGAGAGAGAGGAACTGTACGCTAGTGGGAGGCGAGGGAGGCTAGGTAGGCTAGGTGGGCTGTTGGGAGGATACCCAGGTTGCCTGTGGGAGGTATGGAAGACGACTACTTTTGGTTTCCCTTCAGTTGCATGGAAGGGCAGCAGGTGCATGATGGGAATTGGGATCTATGCTGGGATAGAGGCTAGTTACAGCATAAACTAGTCTGCCAGCCAGAACTGAGAGATACACAGCAAACCTATGCCCTCCCCCAACTCAGCCTTGCAGGGACATGGGGAGGGTCTCAGAATCCCATGCATTTCTGCCTTAGAGTCCCCGGGTACGTGGCGCGCCCGCAGGCCCCAGGTAGAGAACCGTGTGCCTGAAGAGGTGTATGCGGGTACCCATGTGCGCGCCTGAGCTGGCAAGACTTTCATGGAAGGTGGTTTGAATCATTCACACCCAAGTCAGGATTCTGCCCAGGCCTGAGAAGTCAGGAGATGTCACGTGGGACTGGCCATGGGTCACAGAAGAAACGAACACCCCATGCCAGCTCCACACAGCAAACCTTGCAGAAACCATTTCTTCAAAACATCTGGTGAGCGGGATTCCATTAGCAAGCATCACTCAGAACCAAGGGACAAGACAGGTAGGTTAGCCAGGGCCATGGCAGCCACACCTATAGTGGGCTAGCCACGCCCACAGCCATCCTGTCCACGCCCACCGCAGGATGGTCACGCCCACAGCCAGGCTCCCCCCCCCCCCCCCCCCCCCGCCATTGCCGGTTATAAACAGCCTCTTTGTGCTCACTTCTAGTTTTCACCATCTCTAGCTGGGCGCCACCATCTCGGGACTGTGTAAGTACATTTTCATTGTTCTGTATCTTAAACCAACATATGGCTGCTGTCCCCAGTTCCTCCAATCTTTACAGCCAAATAACCTGGCGGGTAATTACACTGAGACCATTTCTTCCCACCTCAGTGGTATGGGGGGGCGCCACGCCCGCTGACCACGGTATGTTTACTTATTAGCTCAAGCGAGGCTTTCCCAGCCTCTGTTCCAGGAGGAGGGAGTGTAACTTAGCACTGCCAAGTATTTGCTAAGAAGCCATTGGTGAAGCCTGAGCACCCACACTTGTGAGGGTACCCCTTCCAACTGCTTGGATCCCAAGGAGTACAGGGGCCCATGGCTGTCCTCAACTCCATGAGGAGACAGGGCTGACACCGGGGCAGTCTTGACTGTACCAAGAAATCCTTTTTTGTTCTGTGGCCTCCACAAAAGCCCTGCCCAGAGTCTGAACCTCCACGCTCTGCAATGGGACCCACACGCAGGACTGCAGACGAGACGAGGATCCCTGTGCCGCGTACCCTGGCAAGAATTAAGTGAGTCCCAGAGGCTGTGGAGAAATGCTGCTTCCTGGCTGGCTCTCCAAGGCTCTCTCTCAGCTTGTGTTTTATACAGCCCAGGACACCTGCTCAGGGTGGCACCACAAATAGTGGGCTGGGCCCTCCCGCATCAATCATGAAGAGTTATGAAAATGCCCACAGAATTACCTACAAGCCAAACTGCTGAGGATGTTTTTCTCAGCTGAGGTTCTTTCTTCCCCCACGGACTCTAGTTTGTGTCACGTTGGCTAAGAGCTAACCAGCACAGGCCTTGACTCCCCGGGTCCTGTGCATCATCTAGACCTGATGTGATAGCATGCAGAAGCATTTCTTAGGGTCACAGGAGGGGTTTGAATCAGTCTAGGTGAAGCAGGGGTCTGGGAGCACCACCTAGGGCCTCCTGCCCAAAAGAGGTGGGCATAATGTTCCTTGTTATAGAAGACAGAGTCACACAGACACACACACACACCCAAACACACACACAAGACAGTCCCCTGTGTGTTCCAATATACAAGATGAATAATTACTATACAAATTATTACACTTAGGCACTGTCTTAGGGTTTCATTGCTGTGAACAGACACCATGACCAATGCAAGTTATATAAAAGACAACATTTAACTGGGGTTGGCTTACAGGCTCAGAGGTTCCGTCCATTGTCATCAAGGCAGAAACATGGCAGCGTCCAGGCAGATATGGTGAAGGAGGAGCTGAGAGTTCTACATCTTGATCTGAAGGCTGCTAGTAGAAGACTGACTTCCGGGCAGACAGGGTAAGGGTCTTAAGTCCACACCCACAGTGACACACCTACTCCAACAAGGCCACACCTCCCAATAAGGTCACTTCCTGGGCCAATCATATACAAGCCATCACAGGCACAGAATGGGTTTCTGGTGTCACTGCTTCAGGGGCAGCCTGCCGCCTGCTCTGGGAGTTGTGTCCTGACCCTCCTGCCAGGCCTCAGTTCCCTATGGTCATAGACTAGCTCCTAGAGGGTCAGGAGGTCATGCAACAACTCGTCTATTGTCATTTGATTGGTTAATGCCATGCCAGCGTACTGCCTTTTGCACACAAAGAATTTTTAATTCCCCCCTCCCTGCTCCGGCCCCATAAGTTCATCAGCATTACAGTCAGGACACACAATCACTCACCAGCACTGCAGTCAGGACACACAATCACTCACCAGCACTGCAGTCAGAACACACACTCACTCACCAGCACTGCAGTCAGGGCACACATTCCTCACCAGCACTGCACTCAGGACACACACTCACTCACCAGCACTGCAGGAGGCCGAGAAGGTACCCTAGGCAGTTTCCCAGACTTAGCACTGGGGATATTCAGATTGGCTAATTAATGCCTCGGTCCTGTGCATCACTGGATGCTGAGCTTTGTCCCATGCCTCCACACACCTAGTGCCAGTCATACAACTTCCCCACAATGACAGCAAATCACGCCCCCCCCCCTCCGCCCCCATCTAAAAACCACTCCAGAAAGAGAACCGGAACCAGCCTAGATGCCGATTAACAGAGGAACGGATAACAAAAGAAATGGACAACATCCACAACAGAAATTTAGTCAGCCATAAACAAAAAAGAAATTATGAAAATTTCGGGGAAGTGGTTGGGCCTGGAAATTACATTAAATGATATTTACTGCGCATTCTCTTTCATACATGGATCCTAGCTTCTGAGTTTTGAATGTGTTTGTGAGACTGAGTGCAGACAGAGGGGCAGAAAGGTGCTTGCTCGAGCTTGAAGCCAGCAGTGGGCAGGGAAGGAAGGCCAAGCAACACACACACAGTAGGTCTGAACCAACAGACACACACACAGTAGGTCTAAACCAACCAACACACACACACACACTAGGTATCAACATGCCATAAGGATACCTTTGCTAATTTAAAATGAATTTAAAATTTAAAAACAATACCAGAGTGCTAAAGATACCTACCCTCCCCCCCCCAAAAAATATGTATTTTAATTTCTTGTAAGCTGTCAAGGAAGAAATGAAAGCTGCTCTTTTTAATATTCACAGGTAAAGAGGCTCTCTGGGTTTTCCCTTCCCTGGCAGATGCCCTACAATTTGTGGTCAACACTGAGTTAAAACACACACGGGACCAGCTCTCAGGACGGCAGGCTGGACACCTCAGAGGTGGAAGGGACGCAGGGGACAGTGAGGATGTTATGACCAGTGACACACCCCCACTCCTCAGCTACAGACAGATCAAGCCTCAGGCCCCTGTTCCTAGCAGTCCCAGGAAGGGGAGGCAGGTCCCCATGTTCACCTACCAACCCTGTTTCAAACCAAAAGTTACAGTCTCATTAGGAGATGAGTCCTTGGGCTTAGCTGCACCTGGGCGTTATTTACACAAAGAAACAAGAAGAAAACCTGCGTGACATTAACTCTGTAGCACCTGCCTGCTTACAGTTTCTTTCTCAGGTCTGCCTGCCTTCACTCCACACAAACAAACAAACAAACAAACAAACAAACAAACAAAAACTTGCCCATTAGAAAGCTGGCTCCTTAGTTTTAAACCAATAGCCTGTGCCTTCTCACCTGAATGCATCTTTATCCAGACTAGAATGAGGTGCCCGGAACTAGAGCAAAGGATTTAAAAGCAGATGAGGACACTGGAGACATCCAACCTTTTCTCTGGGTAGAAAACGAAGTCCGGAGCTGGGGATTCATGGGTCCAGTGTTTGCATGCATGCACAAGGCTGTGGGTTCAATCCCAGACTGTCTTTTTCTTTTTGCTGCTCTTATAAAACACTGACCAACAACAAATTGGAAGAGGGAAAAAAAAGGCGTCACCTGGCTTCCATGCTGATTTGCAGGCACAGTCCATCAACAAAAGGAAATCAGGACAGGGAATTCAGCAGGAACTGAAGTAGAGTCCACAAAGGAATGTTGCTTACTGGCTTGCTCCCCAAGGCTTGTTCAACCTGCTTTCTTATAAAGCCCAGGCCCACCTGCCTAGGGGGTGGCACCACCCCTTGGTGGACTGGGCCCTCCCACGTCAACTAGCAATTAAGAAAATGCCTCACAGGCAGGCCCACAGGCGAATTTAATGTGGGCTGAGGGCCCCTCTTCTCAGGTGACCCCAATTTGTATCAGGTTGACAAAAGCTGACCATCAAGAGTCGAAACCTAGTTGTTCTCAACTGTGCTAATGCTGCAACCCTTTACTACAGTTTCCTTACGCTGCGGTGACCCACCCCTCAACCATAAAGTTACTTTTGTTGCTACTTCGTAACTGTAGTTTTGCTGCTTTGTGGGTTTTTTGTTTATTTGTTTGTTTTTTGTTTTTTTGTTTTTGTTTTTGTTTTTGTTTTGCTTTTTCGAGACAGGGTTTCTCTGTGTAGCCCTGGCTGTCCTGGAACTCACTCTGTAGACCAGGCTGGCCTCGAACTCAGAAATCCGCCTACCTCTGCCTCCCAAGTGCTGGGATTAAAGGCGTGTGCCACCACCGCCCGACTTGCTTTATGAATCATAAATATTTTGGAGATAGAGATTTGTCAACGGGATCACAGCTCACAGGGTGAGAACCACTGGTCTAAACAAAATTTCTTTTTCTACCAGGCAAGGTCATCAGGCACCACTCTCCTTCTCTTCCTCTGTACACTGTGGAAAGTACTGGGGATGCTTCACATAAACGGTCTGCTGGCCACTGACACCTACCTGTTTGGGGACAATACGACACAGGGGTCACAGGGAACAGGAGTCATCTCCTCTCATGAGTACCCAGGTCTATGACACTCCAAAAGTAATTACCACTAGAGACTTCACTGTGGGTTCAGGGTCTGCCCGTCTAAGTAAGGGTTGAACCTACTGTAGTCAGAAGGGGCTGCAGAGGTACCAAGTTCACAGTCTTCCTCTGAGGGGCTCATCATCTCTTTTCCTGCTCATCTCAGCTATGAGGAAGAAAAGGCAGAGTGGGCACAGTTCCAGCTCTGGAGCCTGCCAGTGACATTTCAAGGACAGCAGAGGCTCCATCCAGGAGGGGGCCTTAGCATTGGGGACCCCTCTAGTATGCTCTGGTATGGAGTTCTTTCATACTTTCAATAAGATGACATCTGGGGATGCTGCGGGAAAGATCTAGATCTGCTCCAACACAGCATGTGCCCGAGCAGGCCAATCTACCGTGGGGTCTCCCAGGCAGAAGGATAATTAGTTACTAATCTCAAGGCAGGACATTTCAGCGAGGCAGCCAAGTCATGAGAGCGCTAGGCAGAGCAGCCATGCCACGCACGCTGCCATAGCAACCCGAGGCCGAGGAGACACAGCCTCATGCCCCAGGGTGAGTGCCAAGGAGAGGCAGGCTCTGGCATCTGCTAGCGGCGACATAGCTCACTGAGACGAATGATGTAGCTTCCCCTCGCTGGATCTCAGCAGCCTTAATCCTTGCTTGTTGAAAATGAGCCTCAGCGACAGGCTCGGTTTCCCAGGCCTGCGCTGTGCTGGGGTCCTGACACTCCCAGAAACCCCTCCCAACTGCATCAGCAGCTGGTAAGCTACGGGCTGCCCATAGGAGCAATTCAGCAAGTCCAATCTACTGCATTCCTGTCCCCAGAACATGTGTGTAGGAAGACTCTATTCAAAAGCAGGTCGGAAATTTCTAGAAGTTAGGCCATATTTCTGTGGAAGCCGTAACCGGGGCTGGTTATATCTGCCACTGGCCTGCAATATGGTTTGTGAGGAAAGAGAAGCAGCAGGCAGGGGGACTTTCATGATGTGTCACCCACAGGGGTACACACACACCTAGGACCAACGCAGCAGAAAACATCCTGGCCAGAGCCCATGCTAGAACTTATATTTGTTGTACGTTGCTAGGAACTGCAGGGTGCTAGGCTGCTTTCCATTGCTGTGATAAACACTGACCAAAAGCAACTCAGAGAAGAGAGAGTTCCTTTGGCTTATAGAAGACAGTTTCCCATCAAGGGAAACCAAGGGAGGGGTGCAAGCAGAGACCTTGGAGGAGCACTGGCTACTGGCTCCTCCCAGCCTCAAGTCCAGCTACCTTTTGGTTGGTTGGTTGGTTGGTTTAGTTTTTTTTTTTTTCCTCAAGACAGGGTCTCACTAGCCTTGGCTGCCCTGTAGACTTTATGTGGCCTTGAACTTACACAGATCCCCCTGCCTCTGCTTCCCAAGTGCTGAGATAAAAGACATGCACCACTTCTCCCAGCCAGCTATCTGTCTTATACAGCCCAGGTTCACCTGCCCAGAGACAGTACTGTCGACCGTAGGCTAGGCCCCCCACATCAGTCAGCAATCAAAAAAAAAAAAGAAAAAAGGAGTCAAGATGACAATGACATGCGGGTCAGTCCCTAGAGATGTCAATGACCCCAACTCACTAGAATACTTCTCACCTGCTAGAATTTGACAGAAATCTCCCAGTGGAAGGCAACAGTATCCCAGTCCCATGTGATCTCCACAATTATAAAAATACAAGGACACAGAGAAAATAACAGGAGGGCTGGGGACATGCCTCAGTCCACTAAAATGCCTGCCATGCAATCATGAGAACCTGAGTTCAAATCCCCAAACCCACTTTTAAAAAGCCTGGTGTAAGCTGGGCGGTAGTGGCGCACGCCTTTAACTTGGGAGGCAGAGGCAGGCGAATTTCTGAGTTTGAGGCCAGCCTGGTCTACAAAATGAGTTCCAGGACAGCCAGGACTACACAGAAAAACCCTGTCTCAAAAAACAAAAAACAAAAAACAAAACAAAACAAAAACAAAAAACAAAAACAAAAACAAAAACCAAAAAAACAAAAGTCTGGTGTGCTGCCAAGCGGTGGTGGCACATGCCTTTCATCCCAGTACTCAGGAGGCAGAGGCAGACAGATCTTTGAGTTCGAAGCCAACCTGGTCTACAGAGTGAGTTCCAGGACAGCTGGGGCTACACAGAGAAACCCACAGAGAAACCCTGTCTTGAAAACCAAAACAAAGTAAATGAATAAAACCCTCAGAAGCCAGAAACGTTGGATTCTCCCTGGAGCTGGAGTTACAGGCAGTTGTGAGCTACCTGACCTAGAGGCTAAGAAACAAACTTGGGTCTTCTTTAAGAGTGTTGCATGCTCTTAACCACCGTGCTGTCTCTGGCAAGCACGACTCATTTTAGATATTAGCTAAGTGTCCCTTGATCCTGCTCAACACACCTATTATCTGCATTGGATACTCGCTTACTCTTGGGGACTTTCTTTGTACAGAGCTGAGGCAGAGACCCATAGGAATCATGGACTCTGCTTGGTTAGGCTTATTCACAGGGCTCTTCTAATAATGCACTTGGCAGCCAGGGACCCTCACCTGCCTGGACCATGCAAGCCCAACCCACTCCACACTGAACAAAGGAGTAAGTTCTTTTCCCCTTAATGACCATCCAATTTAGATTCTCTTCTATCTTACTCAACTTTCCTCTGGAATGAGATTTGGAAGGCTGATCTGGCCTAAACTGGTTTGGGGTGAGGCACCACCAAGCAGACTGTATTCCCAAAGTGAACTTTTAGAGAGACTTTCTTATTTATCATCTCATGGCTATGCATGACTAGGTGTGCATATATTTAAACTCGGATGCGTCATGGGTAGGGACATGAGCAACTTACTCTGTCAATCAAATAGATAACCTCCCAAACTACGTTCTTAGAAACCAAACTCCCTATAAGAAGAAGCCCCAGGCAACAACCCAGTAAGCCCTGGAATTCCCTTAACCATGCAGCCTACTGTTAATCTTGACAATAGATTTCTGACCTGTACCTCTGCTTTTCTCATAAAATATTCTCTTTGCATGGCTTCAGGGAGTTGACTTGACTAGGCACAGGAAGGAAGACAGACAACCATACACAGAGAAAATGGCATTGGGCGGACCGGACTCTGATAGAGAAATCGCAGCACCCAAGAAGCTCGGTGTGTTCGTTATATAGAGTGGAACAGGGAGAAGGGGTAGAATGGATGAGGAAACAGGAGTTATGGTATACAATTGGAGGAAGGGTTGACTAGTGTCTGTAGGAGGAATCTCTGTTTGGCAGCGGTCTTCAGGCCATACCATGGAGGCTGGGACAAGGGACGGTGGATACAAAGTGATAGTGGATGCAAAGTGATGGTGGATGCAAAGTGATGGTGGATACAAAAAGTGATGGTGGATACAAAGTGATGGTGGATACAAAGTGATGGTGGATACAAAGTGATGGTGGATACAAAGTGATGGTGGATACAAAGTGATGGNGATACAAAGTGATGGTGGATACAAAGTGATGGTGGATACAAAGTGATGGTGGATACAAAGTGATGGTGGATACAAAGTGATGGTGGATACAAAGTTATGGTAGACACATTCTACATATACTCTCGACATCCACACATGGACCAGAGCAAGGCTTTGCCACCCTTCTGAGCCTCAGCGGCTGGGATAGAAGGAAGATTTTCCCCATGAGTCTGGGGCTATGTAGGCCTTCATAGGATGGTGCCTGTGTCACCCACACACATACGCTTCAGACTTTGCTCACTCAGGGATGCCTAGAAATCTCAATTTGCACTCCGTATGTGCCTTTATTTTTTTTCTGGAGTCAGACAAAAACCTGGAAATGCCCAGCCCGCCCCCAACCACTAGTAACACATTGTATCATCTGTGAATAAGAGTCGTATCCATCGATGTAGTGGTGCCAGCCTTATATCCCAGCACTCGGGAGGCAGAAGCAGGTGGGTCTCTTAAGTTCAAGACCCGCCTGGTCTACAGAACAAGTACCAGGAGAGCCAGAGCTACATGGGTAGGGGGGGAAGAATAATATTCTTCTTCCCACAATTTACATCTAATTTTTTTTATTGTCTTACTGCATTGGCTGAAACTTCCAATCCAACCACAGTGATCTTGAGATTCAGTAAAAAATCTGGCAAACAGTATGAGTTAAAGAAATATTGACTGAGGAAATAGCTTAATTTTTCATGAGGTATCAGGCATGATCTTACTCATCACTGACAACTACTATTCACAGAGTCTCTGGGTAGGAGGAAGTTCCTGATCTGTGTGGCAGCACATGCCTGTGATCCCAGTACTAGGAAGGCTATGGCAGAAGGGTCCTGAGTTATATAGTGAGACCCTGTCTCAGAGGAAGTGGGGAGATCACAGACAGAGGGGGGGTAAGGAAATGGAGCAAGCCTGGAGGCTTGGACTTGATGGCAGGGCACTACACCCCTGCTTGTAATATGCAAATGAATGAGCTATATACGACCTAACAGGTAAAAATAGAACATAATAATAAAACAAAATAAAATGGATGGAATGAAGAAAAGGAATAAAACCTATATCATTTAGGGCCAATTTGGCAGCTGCCATGAACAGATCAATTAGGGAATCATTTAACTAATAGGAGCTTGATGGGAAGGCTGAGAACAAAGCCACCAGCCAAGGCAACAGTGGTTTCTAACGCCCCAACGGGGACTGGGAAATGTGATCGGAAAAAAAAAGAAGAGTCCCTTTTATTTGTATTTCATTTTATTCTATCTTTTGAGACAGGGTCTCTCTATGTAGCTCTAGCTATCCTGGAGCTGGCTATGTAGACCACACTGGCCTCGAACTCACGGAGAYCCACCTGCCTCTGTCTCCCAAGTGCTGGCATTAAAGGTATGTGTGCCACCATAACCGGCAAAAAGTCCCTTTTATAACAGTATTTGAATTCCTAGAAATAAGCCCAAATGGAGAACATGATTAACTTTAATAAAATACACAAAAGAAAATAATAAGACAAAGGGGCAGAGAGAGGGCTCTGCGGTAAGGAGCCCTGGCTGCTTTTCCAGAGGACCTGAGTTTAGTTTCTAGCACCTACGTGCTGGCTCATAAACAGACATAAGTCCAGTTCCAGGGGATCTAATGCCATCTCCTGACCTGTACAGGAACTGCATGCATATGGTACGAATACACACATACAAATATACAAACAATATCTTTTTTTAAAAGGAAGGTATAAACTGGGTGTGGCCATCCACACCTTTAACTATGCACTTAGGAGGCAGAGGCAGGTAAATCTCTGAGTCTGAGGCCAACCTGATCTACATAGAAAGTTCTAGGCCAGACAGTGCTTCATAGTATGACCTCATCAAGAAGGAAGGAAGGAAGGAAGGAAGGAAAGAAAGAAAGAAAGAAAGAGGAGGGAGGGAAGGAGGGAGAGGAGAAGAGAGGAGAGGAGAGGAGAGGAGAGGAGAGGAGAGGAGAGGAGAGGAGAGGAGAGAGAAGATACATACCATGCTTCTAAACAGAAAAGCTATTTTTGGAAAGAGTCCTTTTGTCTCCAGAGGGTAGTAGAATTTCACAGACACTATAATAAACTGTCACAGACTTGGTAAATTAGGATAGTAAATACTGCTAACAGAGAGGCTGGAAAGTCTGAGCTCAAGCTGTGGGCAGGGGTGGCTTCTTTCAGAGTCTCTGAAAGAGAGTCCACCCAAGCTTTTCCTCCTCTGGTGGGGGTCAACAGTACTGAGCATTCCTAATCTTAGCTCACTTTCACATAGCTTCTCTTCTCTGTTTCAGACACCCCCCCCCCCAAGCAGGATACACATGGAACCTCAAGCAAATCCTTTGGGAAGGTACTGCACAATTGAGCTCTACCCCGACCCATCTCTTCCTTAAAGACGGTGCTTCTCAACCTGTGTGTTGGGAGCAGCCCTTTCACAGGGGTCACCTAAGACCATCGGAAAACACGGGTGTTCACACTGCAATTCATAACAGTAGCAAATTTACAGTTATAACGTTGTAGCAACAAAAATAATGGTATGGTGGGATCAGCACAACATGAGGAACTGTGTTAAGGGGTCACACAGCATTAGGCAGGTTGAGAACCTCTGCTTTAAGAAGCCACTGGACGTAGGACCCACCCTTTTCTGGGATGATCTCCCCTTAAGATCCTCAGCTTAAACCCATCTTCAAAGATCTCTTTTCCAAAAAAAAAGTCTCATTCAAGTTCTGGGCTCTCACTCTTCCAGCCGCTACCCACGTGATTCCTAAATCCAATGCTGTTCTTCTAGAAGTCTCCAGAAGATTTTCTGAATCCAGTTTTACAAGTGCTCATCAGAAAGTGGCCACAGGACTGACTAGCCTGAGAAGAACAGAGCAGGGCCCAGGGAGCCCAGGGAATGTGCTCCAGTGCTCCTCAAATCTGTCCGGAATGAGAACAGCACCAAAAGCATCGTTGCGTCGTGGGGTAGCAAGAAACACCTCCCAGAGATGTCTTCAGTGCCTGTGGAATGCAGTCTGTGATAAAGGTGGCATTTCAGGAAGAGGTGGGGGGTGGAGGCTTCCCACAGAACTCACAGAACCTGGACTGTCACTTCCCATCAACGCTCTTAACTCCATAAGGGAAGGAGTAAGGCGTGGTGCCAAGAGACCTTAAGAACAACATAGGGGCGCTGGAGAGGGTGACGACCTCCGTTCAGTAGTTAACCCCCAAACCCAAGCAGCCAAAGAAAAGCAAGGTTGGAGGCAGCTAACCTCAGAGGAAATAGGGTTGAAAAGCAGCCCCACCCGAGGCAAGCAGAGACACGTGGGGAAGTGCCGTTGTTCAGCAACTGACAAGGTAGGCACAGGCTGGAGAGGGAGGGTGTATGGATACGCTTAACCGACTGCAAGGAGAATGTCAGTTAGCGAAGCGTTTGCAGAACACAATTAGGTGACTTGATTCAAATCTAAACACGATGTGCCCGCAGAGCAGCAAGCGAACGTCTACACAAGCATCCTCAAAAAAACTGCGGGGTAGGTAAGCAGAGGCTTTCCTCCCAGGGAAAGTTACTTTGTTATAATACAAAAGAAACCCCTGAGATAGAAAGAACACAGCCTAAACCCACATCCACCTCCACCCTGAGCCAGGTAGCCGGTGGTGGCTGCTGTTGTGCTATGCCAAGGCAGCGCCCATCTCCACCCTCACTCCCATTCCCACCAACACCCGGTCATTCCCGGCATCCTTTGACTGTAAGACTGCAAGCATCAGGTGCCAACGGCCTTGCCAGCTGCTGGCTCAGCCAGCTCCCTCTGGATCCTTGAGTTGTACAGAGCTTAAAACCTCTCTTAAAAACAATCACAGTCCCTCCTACAAACAAGCAAACAAAAACCACTCCCCCAAAGCATGCCTCCTCTCCTCCTCCAAACCCCCCAGTCTCCAGGGTGACTGTGGTCACCCTGTGGCCTCCCTCTGCCCCTGAACACCTAACTCCCCCAACTCAGAGTCAAAGCACAGTGACCTCTCCTAGTAGCCCACACAGGGCCTTCCCAATCCTGATGGTCTCTAAAAAGCTGGGCTCCCAGGCCAGGGACCCAGCAAAGCCTGGTATAGATGCAGTAGATGACCTTTCACACGGAGCTGCTGACGGGCCCCCTGCCCCCAAGCCCCGGATTCCATTAACAGCAGTGGCGGTAACCATGGAAACAGGCAGCCGGGTGCGGGCGATAAATGGTTGATGGGTAACCACGGGGACAATGACAGAGCTTCTGTGCTTATTCAGATGACCAGAGTCCTGAATGGGAGCCAGTACAAAGGCCAGTGGCAAAATGACAGGGGCTTCAGGAGCTTCTAAAGGGGGCGTAAATGACACCCATAACTTGTCACAAAGGAACACAGGCTAGTGCTGGCCCACACCTGTGTTTTTTGATCTTCTAGAGCATTTACAACAATGTCTCAGCAGGCCTCTGTCAAATGCCATTTTTCTGCAAGTGTACTTTATAGCAGCTATCTGGTCTCCCATCAGCGGCAGCTCACAATGAAAGTCACCATGTCTCCACAGCCCTGTCTCTCCACAAGTAGAAATCAGCCTGACGCCAGCACTGGCTCTTTACTAACCCGTACCTACTGAACACACAACCTCACATTCTGTATAGAGACGGACCTGGCCCGTGAGTACTAAACGATGCTGGCCAGCAGGCACTGGAGATGGGCCAGTTTGTCTACTTGGCACATAGCTAGAGTCACACTGTTTAAGATCCTCCAATGGTAACACTAAAATATTAGTTTCCATTATGTACATTTATTTATTTATTATTTACTTGTTTATCTATTTACATACTTGTTTATCTATATACTTGTTTATTTATCTATTTACTTTGTGTGTGTGTGTGTGTGTGTGTGTGTGTGTGTGTGTGCGTGCAGATATGTAGAGGTCAGAAGAGAACTTGTGGGAGTCAGTTCTCGCTTTCCACTATGTAGGTCCCAAGGACCAAATTAAGGCTAGTGCCCTTACCTGCTGATAAAATGGCTGACCTAAAAATGTTAGCTTTTGATTGGTTTGTTTGTTTGTTTGTTTGTTTAGAAGGGGTCTAATATAGTCCTGGCTGGCCTAGAACTCACTATGTAGAACAGGCTGGCTCTGAACTCATAAGAGATCTACTTGCTTCTACCTCTGGAGTGTTGGAATCAAAGGTATGCACCACCATACCTGACAAATGTCAGTTCGGAGTCATTCCTTTTTAATGTATTTTATTTTACATGGATGGGTGTTTTTGCCTCCATATCTGGGTTACCAGGTGGGTTCGTGGAATAAAACCTAGGTTCTCTCCAGGGACAGCCACTATTCTTATCTGCTAAGCCATCTCTCTGGACCCAAGTATTAGTTTTTAAATCACATCACTTCTTCTGACATTTGAGCATCTCAGAGGAGAAATCATCAACAACATCTTCCCCAACAATAACTGCTTGGGAAAAACCGTTAGATGCCCTGAGCCATTCCTAGTCCTAAGGTTCTTGGACTTGAAGAGCCCTGGGTGATCTGTGTTAGGATTCTGTCTAAGCTCCACCCCACAGTTACCTGGCAACAGCCAGGTATGCTCCTCTCTCTTGCCTCTTGCCCTCTTACTCCCCCTCTTTCTCCATCCCCCTCTCCACCACCACGCGGTCATGGCCAGCCTCTATTTCTCTACAGTCTCCTTCTCTCTGCCTTTCTCTGCCTCTGCTACCCTCTTAACTCCTCTCCCCAAATCCTGAATAAACTCTATTCTACACCACCATATCCTAATGTGGCTGGTCCCTCAGGGGGGAGGGATGCCTTGGCATGGGCCTGCTGAGGCGCCCCTTCCCCCCTATACCGCTTCATCTTTTTATAGTCACAACAATCTGGGCAACTCCTGACTCCTTTATTCTGAAGGAGTGGAGGAAGATTATTACCACATTCTTATCAACTACTCAAAAACAAACAAACAAACAAACAAACAAACCCAGAACATTCTACCAGTAAATCAGAGTGATGGAGCCACGTGTCAAGACAGTGACATAACCTACTACTCTGTTTTGCAGACACTTGTGGAATAGTCCCCACAATCCCACTATCAACCCGAGGGTCCCAGATGAACGACAGACCCTGTCACAGCTTCATGATCCCCAGCCTCTCTGACTTTTGCTCCATTAACTCTAAGTCACAAACAAGCATCACGTTTTAAAGAATGCGTACTCCGAAAGAGGGAGTATAGGTTGGACATTCCAAATACAAACATCCAAGGTCCAGAATGTTCCAAAACCCAAGCATCTGAATGTATTGTTGTTATTCCCAAAGTTTCAGATTTTGAAGCAGTTTGGATGTTGGAGATCAGAGATGTTCAACCAATGAAGTAAGACTGTACAACTAACTACTCCTGAATCTGGAACATCCTGAAACCAGAAGCACTTCAGATAGGGGATCTCAGCTTCACTGGGGATAAGTGGCTACCCCTGAGGAGTGGGTCCCCTCCTGGGGACTTGAGTCCTATTGTACTGTGTTAGCATCTCTACGACTATCCCTGGAAGAGTCACTTTCTTATCTGCCTTCAGTTCTGTCCCATCAACTCCAGGGCCTCTGTCACTAAGCAGTAAGGATGGACACTTTTCTGGTGGCTGTGGGTAGAGGGTCTCACCATAGCAGATACCATGAGGAGGAAATGGGATCTAAGAGCTGGCAGGCTATAAGCCTGCCTCCCTGGGAACAGGCGGTACTCAGGAATCCAACCCGTCAAGGGTATCAAGTTACAAGGCTATACTTTCACTGTCTGTGCAGCCCTCCTGAGAGAGCCTGTGCAGGAGACTCCGCCTTGCTTCCTGCTTTCCCTTTCTTGGCAGAAGCCATGCAGTTTGCAGGATGGGAGGCACAACTGTGTGCTTCTGTTTTTCTTTCATTTTTACTTAGATTTGTTATTTTAATCATGTGCTCGGGGAGTTACATGCACAGGAGTGCAGCAGGTGCCTGTGGAGGTGTGGGATCCCCTGGAACTAGAGTTCCAGGCGGGTGTGAGCCTGCAGCCTAGGGTACAGAGAAGCAAGCCCAAGGCCTGGAAGAGCCCCAAAAAACCGAGTTGTCTCTGCATCCCCTGTTTCTGCTTCCTAAGCAAGGTCAGTGTGGGCAGGAGATGAATCCAAGTCTCCTCTCCCTTCCATCATCCCTCGTGGGCTTGTCTCTAAGACCACTACAGGCTCCTAAGACCTGAAGAAAACAATCAAATTAACCCCAGCCCAAGGAGCCATGAGAACCCATAGAAGCCAGTGGCCAGAGGCTGAGCCTGGCGCTTAAAATAAGGAAATGGGTTCTAGAGAGATGGCTCAGTGGTTAAGAGCACCGGCTGCTTTTGCAGAGGACCCAGGTTCTGATCCCAGCACCCACACAGTGGTTCATCAACCGTCTGTAAGTCTGGTTTCAGAGGCTCCAACTTCTTCTTTTGACCTCTGTAGGTACCAGGCACACACACATGTACACACAAGCAAAGCACTCATACACATAAAAATAAGTAAATCTAAAAAAACAAGTTAGCAGCCAGGCGGTGGTGGCGCACGCCTGTAATCCCAGCACTCTGGGAGGCAGAGGCAGGTGGATTTCTGAGTTCGAGGCCAGCCTGGTCTACAGAGTGAGTTCCAGGACAGCCAGGGCTATACAGAGAAACCCTGTCTCGAAAAAACTAAATCCAAAAAACAAAAACAAAACAAAAAAACAAACAAACAAAAAAAAAAAAACAAGTTAGCAACCAGCTTAGTCACAAGTATTTCATCCTCAAATGGCCCTACAGGAGTAGCACTAATTGTCCCTGTTGCAGGGACAGAAATTCAGGGATTAAGAAGACACCAGAAGAACACGGTTTACAGACTCCACTTAGCAGGACTCACAGGGGCTCACAGAGACTGACGCAGCAGGCACAGAGCCTGCATAGGTCTGTGCTCAGTCCTCTGTTTATATGCAATTGTTGTCTAGCTTGGGGTTTGTGTGGGACTCATAAAAGCGAGAGTGGGGGTGCCTGACTCTTCTACCTGTTCTTGGGACCCTTTTCCTCCTACTGGTCGCCTCATCTAACCTTGATATGAGGGTTTTGTGTCTAGACTTGTTGCATCTTGTTATGCCCTGTTCTGTTGCTCTCTCTGAGAGGCCTGCTCTTTTCTGAGGGAAAACAGAGAGGGAGTGGATTTGAGAGGAAAGGGAAGTGGGAAGAGGGACTGGGAGGAGTGGAGGAAGAAGGGACGTGATTGGGATGTACTGTATGAAAGAATAAATAAAAAGAAAAATTAAAAAAAAAAAGAGGAGTTATTTGAGTTATTCCAGTTGCTGACACAGTGAGGGAGAGACGGAGAAGACAAACTTCCCATCTTAGCTCTACATGGCAAAGGTACTACTGTCTACTTAAAGGAAAACTCTGTGGTTACAAAAAAAATGCAAAAGAGTTACACAGCAAGACCTTACAAAGAGAAATGTAAACTAATAAAAGATAAGTATCTGGCTGGGAAGACAGACAGGCAATTCACAGCAGCTAAGAGGGTGAGAGCCAATAAAAGTTGTTTATTGTCCCTCAAGAGAGACTCAAATCAGACAGGGAGGACGCTTACCCCAGGGGGCTGAAAAAGACATGGACGCTTTTCCCCTCTAGTGAAGAAGGTCTGGAGGGTTATCTGGGGCCCTCTGCCCACCTCAGGCTCTGAACGCACCACACGGGTCTTCCCAAGGCCACTCGACCTCACCTATCATTTCCCTTCTGGGAATCTGTTATTCAAAAGGGTCTCCAAGGTTACACATGTGCCCACACCACACGCATGTTCACCTGAAGACTATGTGGAAATGAGCGCACAAGAAGAGGTACTGGTTAAGGAACGCATCATACCCATGTGATGGGAAACAGAGCTGTGATGCACAGCCAGGCTGTGTTAGGGCGCCACTGCAAAAAGTCCACATCACGCTTGTTAAAGTTGTGTGGGAGGTGTGTGTGTGGGGGTGTACCTGCATGCACGCCCACCTGCAAATGCACACATGCATGCTACAGCGTGTGTGTAGATGAGAGGACAACTTGCAGGAGTTGGCTTGCTGATTCCACTATGTGAGTCCTGGGGATCAGAATTACACAATCAGACCAGATGACAGTGCAGGAACTGCAGGGATGCCCAGGAAATGCTGTTTTCTGCTATGTATGGATACCTGTCTGGGTGCCTACAAGGTGGCTTTGGTTTTCGCATTAACAAGACCTTCATGGATTTCTAAACACAAACCACTGTTCTACTCATCCCCACTGTCCCCAAGAAAGCATCACTGACTACTGCTGGGCTCTGGGTGGCTCTGACAGACAAGCAAGATGGTGCCTCCAAGCATGGCACTGGCTTGGCCCCTGAACCACAGCACTGAGACCCCTCCCCTCTCCTCTCTGTCCTCGTTCCCTCCATTTTTCAGAGCCTCAATCTCATCCTTGGACCATATTCAGCCTCAGCCATGGACCTTTGAAGCATAACTGATACCACCTAGTGTCCCGTCTCCCAAGGCCCCAGGTCTCTCCTTCCGTGCCCCTTCCTAGGCACTCCAGAGACAGGGTTTCTCTGTGTAGCCCTGGCTGTCCTGGAACTCACTCTGTAGACCAGGCTGGCCTCRAACTCAGAAATCCACYTGCCTCTGCCTCCCAAGTGCTGGGATTAAAGGCGTGCGCCACCACCTCCCGGCTTTTTCCAATCTCTTAAGAAGAAAGGTGGGAGACGCTGTGGCTAAGAGCTCAGAGGAAGCCCCAGAGGACACTGGGAAAGAGCCCCAGCCAAGCTTCCTTCATTGTCTGCTGAAGTGCATGGACACCGGCAGCCACTGCACTACCCAGAAGGCCACAGTCACCAGCTCTCTGTGTGCAAAATGTGTCCTCTGGGAAGGGAAGCGGAAGCCCTCCCACCAGAGCCCCACCCAACCCCTGAGTAGCAGTGAGTTCTGGCTGCTACCAGGGCCTCTCAGAAGCTTCTGGGATGTGCCCTGGTGCCCTTCCATGCTTTACTTAAAATCACACATGGGTTCCATCAGCTGCAAAGAGAGGCCATACGAGTCACGACAGTTGTCCTAGGCATTCATAGGGCCTATAAAGTGGCAGTCTGGTGTGGGCATGTGCAGGGTCTATGGCCAGGTTCCAGCCTGAGCGCAGGATGCTCAGTTGTGTGAATTTAGAAATGAGTCTGTCCAGTGGTTTGTATGAAGCAGCATCCTCACAGAAACACTGCCACACCCCCACGGGTGGTACAGGTCTTTGATACGCTGACACACCTACCTGGAAAGGGCAACAGAGATGATCGATAAAAGGTGAAAAAGCAGGCTGCTAGCCATGTTAGATCTAGCAGTTTCCTCCATCCCAGCAAGAGACTAACACAAATGGTGGCCTCTGCAATTTTAGGAGGCTCAAGAATAGGAGGGGCGCTCTCTACCGGGTCTAGAGTTTCTATAGTCCTGGCTGGGACAGACTCCTTCAGCAGTTCCCTGCCTTGTGTATAAGATACAAATGGCCTCTATCTTACTGCGTACCTACTGCCCCAATTCTGGTCAAGCAACAGCATCTCAAAGCCCTAGTATAGGGGAAGGCCTGGGTAGACAAAGATACCCCACTGTCCCCCTGGTCAAGTTCCAGATGGGAGCCCAAGCTGGCCACGGGGTAGGAATACAGACCTGCCGTGGGGGCTCCAATTGACCCTACGATCTGCTAAGTGGTACTTATCACATCCACAGTCCTCCGTGGATGAAGCTGTAATGGGCATTTCAAAGCACACAGCTAGGTGGAGCTGAACCAAGCCAGCCTCCCTCTACCCAGGAGCCACAAGTTATAACATGGTCTGGTGGCACCAACTTCAGTGGGCCATTCCCAGCCCCAACCCAAACTACTGACCATTTGTACCAGAACTTCAGTGGTCTCAGAACCCCCTGGAAGTGCCAGGGGCTTTACCAGGCATGAAGGCACGGGAGTGGGGCTCTATTTCAGATTGCCAGCTCAGTTCTGTGGTAATCATCTCAGTGAGAGGTGGGGAGGAAGCGGGCCTTTGGGAACATACAGAGATATCTTGAGTTATTGTGGCTAAAGAGCTGGTGCTGTCTACTATACAAAGGTCAAGGTAGGGACACTGTTTGGCATTCTGCAGTGCCCGTGACACTTGCCCCAGAGAACAAGCTAGCATCAGTAGTACTGAGGAAGACACCTGCTACAGGATCAGACAGAAGAGTCTTGGAGAGGGAGGTGAAGAGATCCTGCGAGCACTTGGGGAACTGCCCGCAGGGAGCTGGGAAGAGAGGCCTGGCCAGAGTGCGGTACGGCATGTCTCACAAGACAGAAATTAGACCAGCAACCAGCAGTCAGCAGGTCATTTATTGAACACATCATGACTCATTTAGTAAGGGACCAAGAAGGCTCCTCCCTTTAGCCTAATGCTCAAGTTGCGAGTGCTCACACCTCCCAGAACAAAAACCACCTTCCCATCTGGCAGCCGGTGCTCTAAGGGCCAGGGCAAAGGCTAGGGAGGAGACAGCCTAAGGTGGGAGGGCATACCCCTTTCTGTGACTCTGTCCCCTGGCCTGGGATGAGGACCTGCAGGTAGCACCCCAGAATCGATTACAAACACCAACGCCCTCCGATGTGACCAGGGTTCCAAAAGTTCTGACCATTCCAAAACACCCACCAGGCTCATTCCTGAAGGGTAGAACGCCCCTTTCTCCGGGGGCTGCCCCTTGGAGGGAATTAACGTGAGCTTAATATGCAAACGGCCTTTTAGGGCCCCACTGTTTCTGGACAAACTACTGGCTCCTCAATGTGAGGGCCCCCCCAAGGTGCCTCCCAGGGGCTCAGAGAGACCCATCACCATAGCAACCCCTGTCAATGCCAGGCCCGGGTGGAGGCTGAGTTCCAGAGCAACGGAGAAGTTGCCAACATTATAGATGGCACTGGTTACCACCCACCCTAGAACCAGAAGCCAGGAAGGCCTCCTTCATCACATGAGCAGGGATGCAGGCTATAGAGATGGATGGCTGATGCTTAAAACGGATCAACAGCCACAGGGCTGTCCCTGGGCCCAGAGCCTAGTTGGGGAACCTTCTGTTTTCTGCTTTCGAGCACTGGTGGAGTTTTTGTAACATGAGCAAGCTTATCTTTACGAACAGAGCAGACCAGAACTATTTTTATTATGAAGAGCAACTTGCAGGGTCATAATAAATCCCTAAAAAAATGGCAAACAGGAAGTGCTGGGCCTCTCCGCCTCATGCCTGCCGCCCTGCAACACCTCCGGTCGGGGGGGGGGGAGGGGGGCCAGCACCTGGGCGTGTATAGTAGGCAATGCGCGGTCAGAAAGGCCCAGCCGGAGGCTCCAGAGGGTCATGGGATGACGCAGTGGCCAATGAACCTGCAGCCCTGCAGTCTACCCAGAAGAGTGGCACAGAGCAGCCAGCCAGCTTCCCAGCAGCCCATGGCATCTGCCACGCCCCACTGACTCACCCCCAAGGCTTCTAAATCCCAACTGGAACCATCCGGTTTGTCACAGCATCCCAGCTTTCCCAAACAGCATGACGTGAACGAACCTCTCCTCCTGTACCGTACCGATAATGCTAGTGCTATCTTTCTTGCACCTTGAATTAGGGCTTCTGGTTTGGAGAAGGAATGTCTACGGTACCCACCCTCAGACCCAAGAGGTGTAGGCGGGCATCTGGTGGGAGTCCCCCAAGGGCTCGGAAGAAGGGCACAGAAGGCTCCTGAGGCCAGGGCTTTGGACTGCTCTTAGAGAACCCCACCTCTATCACAGCCACCTGCCACCAACATGTAAGTAGTTAGGTCCAAGGTCCACCCCCTGAGGAGGCCAAGGCTGAGCCTCTCTGGCTGCCAGGCAGTCTGATCTGGCGTGGTGGCGGTGGGAGGCAGTGATAAGGGACATGGTGTAATGTCACGGCAACAGTATCTGTGTGTCATCATGCAGCGCCTGCCAGAAGACAGAAACAATGGCGTTCCCAGCTCTTCCTCAGGCCAGACTGACTCCACGGTCCATCCTCCCAAGGTCAGAGGTCAGCCAAACCTCTGCGAGAGTCTCCACTCCAGATCAGCCGAATCCCGGGCCTCAGCTCATACCTCAGCCTTGCAACAAGAAGTGTTTCTGAATGAACTGCCCGCCTCACTGAGTCATTCCCAAGCATGTTGCGGCAAGAAAGGCCCGAGGCTCCCCCTCACCCAGGGAGTGTTGCCTGCGCCCTATCAATCCTGCCCTCAGACTCAGGGGTGGACACCCTAGACTTACTCTGAGCCTCCTGGCATCTACTCTAAACCCCACATCTGCCCAGGCTGCTGGCTCTGTCCTAATCTCCGCCCTCCCCAGTTTTGGTAACCTTTCAAGATAGCACCCACTTAGCTGTAGCTCTGGATGATACTAGGAGGACAGGTCCAAGGATACGTTCTGGACACACAAGATGGACCGAGAATGGTTTCATTTGCCAGTCAATCCTCTGGCCAGACAGTGAAACCCCCAGGCCTCTGCCTACCCAATGCCGGCCTTCACCTGGCCCTCAGGAGGAGACTGGGCAGCTAGGACCACACACTGCTGGTCCCAGAGTTTATATTGGCAGATATCCCCAAATCATATTGCTGTTGAGATAAGAAACAGGTTCATCTCAAGCACAAACTCCATTATGTCTTTAGATGGGAACACCAGAAAGCTAGGCAGGTTCTGGTTCCTGGTAACAACAGGTCTGGAGGGGCTAAACCCTGGGCCCAGGATAGAGGCAGAGGGGTGTAGACCTCCCACAGCTAGAAGCCTAGTGGAGAAGACAATGAGACAGAGCTTCATCTACATACAGTCCTTGACAACAGTGAAGACTCAAGGTGCTGGCCACACCTTGTACATCATACCCGGGCCTCCCGCACAAGGCAAACATTATCTAAGCAATTACTAGGCTCCCAGTAGCCAGTGTGAGCTGGCCAGCCCTTGACAAGACGGACTATGACAGTCAGCCCACTCTAAAGGTCCCCAGCGTCAACTGCCTTCCTCGCAGAGTCAATGGGTTAAGAAAGCAGGGGTGGAGGGCTGAGCATGCGGCTTGGCTGACAGATAGTTGGCCTGGCATGCACAGAGCCCTGGGTTCAATCCCCAGCCCTGCATATACCGGGCATGACGGCAAACGCCTGTGATCCCCGCACTACAGGGGTAGAGGCAGGAAGAGCAGAAGTTCAAAGTCACCCTCGGTTACATAGTGAATCTGACACCAGCCTAAGCTACATGAGACCCTGTCTCAAAAGGGGAGAGGGGAGGAAGGGAAAAGAAAGCCAGAATGGAAAACCGTCAATATGCCCCGACTTTGGTCCACTCCTAAGAAGTTACCCTAGGGGGAAAGACAGAAACCCCAGACCATCACGGAGGACGTGGATCCCAGGCACAGTCAAAAACTAACCCAGAGAGATGCCATTCCACCATGTGAAAGGGAAGAGCAGAGACTTAGTCACTGAAACCTCACGGTAGACTTGTAGTGAAAAGAGCCAGTCATGAAACAGTTTATACAAGGTGACTGACTGTAAACACACACACACACACACATGTGAATATACCTACCTAGAAAAAAAAAAACTCTGTTAAAACTCACTACGTTCGTAATTATCATTCCTGGGTGGTAAGGAGTCCTTCCTTCCTATGTTACGGCGTTAGCTGCAGAAAAGTCAGTGTGTTATTACTGGTGCCAGCTGGGCCTGGATGCTAAACCTGCCTTGTGCATCGCTGTAGAGCAGGAGTCTGAAAGTCTGTAAACTGCCAGGCTGTAGTCCTGAAGGCCCCATCCGGATGCTGCTACCCCTTAGGAAGAAGAAAGCCATTTTGCTGTGTCTGAAACCATCGTTCAGGGAGTAGAATGATTCTTGGGGCCTGTGGGGAGGTAGGTGGGGAGTCCTCAGGCCTCCTGCAGGGGTGAGGAGGGTCCTGAGTAGGCCCTGTAGTGAGGGAGACACTCCCTTTCGTGCCTCCAGTTCCAGTTCCCTTCAGAGAACCCCTAACATCTTGAAATTAGTCCCTGCAGTGGCTTATTTCACACCACTGGACCTTGGCTGATTCGACTGGGTGATAAAATTAGTTTTTGAAGAATAGGAAAGTATGGGAGACTGGAAAGAGGGGGGTTTGCCTCTGTCCCGGATTCAGCCAGAGGCTCTCGGAAAGCATATATTCATTCACCTGGTTTGGCCCGACCCCAGGACATCCTGAGAGCACAGTGAGCAGTCAGTAGGCATGAGTGTCCAATTCCAGAGAGGTGACGGTCGTCAAGAGCCCCAGAAATGACACGTCCTTAGATGGATGGCTGAGGAAGGTTAGGTGTGTGGAAGAGGTAATGTCCACAAAACAGGGATATTATGTTGGTCCAGAGTTCTACTCTATAACATGGGAAGCATGTATCCCAGAGACAGGTGAGACCCAGGTGACATAGATGCCCTTCAGGAATCTACAGTAGGAGAACACAGTGCCCACGTTGGGCCAGGCCTCCAAGGCAGTGTTCTATCAGAGCTGGGGCCACACAACACGTGGTTGTACTGAATACCACCACACTGTCCTGCGAGCTGTGAGCTGAACCACAGAGAAAAACAGAGAGGTGGGGTCAGAGAGATGGCTCAGCAGTTAAGACCACTTGGCTGTTCTTCCAGGGGACCCAGGTTCCATTCTCAGCACCCACATCAGGCTGTTCACAACAGTCTATGACTCTAGATCTCAGGGCTCTGATGCCCTCTTCTGGACTCCGTGGGTACTGCATACACATGGTGTATATATAAATGCGTAAGTGTACACATGTACTCATAAATAAGAATAGCTAAGTCTGAGAGAGAGAGAGAGAGAGAGAGAGAGAGAGAGAGAGAGAGANAGAGAGAGAGAAGAAGAAGAAGAAGAAGAAGAAGAAGAAGAAGAAGAAGAAGAAGAAGAAGAAGAAGAAGAAGAAGAAGAAGAAGAATGCAGAGGTTGAGATAGTGACTCAGTTGGTCCTTTAGTAACTGCTGGAGTCAACGTCAGCACCCCCAGACTGTGCTAACCCAAACAACAGACTTCTGGGCAAAAACCCACAACTCGCCTCTTACCTCCTGGGAACTCCAGGCATGCCCTCAGCACGCCTACCATAGACACTAGAGTGGCCCAGCAACTAGCCAAGGCAGTGCCTACCCAGGGATCCCTGCCCAGAGGAACAAAGACAGCCCTCCCAGCCCAGGTGCCTCAGTTCCTGCAGAGAACAGGAAGGGCTCTGTCTGACAAGCCTGGCCATGGAAAAGTTTAGCATGATTTTCACACTATTCTATGTGTTTCTGGTTCAAAAGAGACCAAGCCCATGAGCTTTAAAAAAAAAAAAAAAAAAAAAAAAAAAAAAAAAAAAAAAAAACAGGAAGGGAAAAAGAATTCTTGCTACAAACACATAGATCTCCCAGACCAAACTGGGGACCCGGATGGCTATGTCAACCCCAAAGCTGCCCGTTTCCTGTCTAAGAGGCCACTTTGGCTTGCTGCCCCCACCACCACAGCCCCATCCAGCACTGGTCATTTTCCGTTTAGCACAAGGTCAGCTCCAGAAGGCAGAATCCGTCCCTGCCTGCCCTGGCCTGGCTCCTGGGCTCACCTGTCCAAGCACATATATGTTCATGCTGGGGAACTCATGCAGGCACATGGTAAGTCACCCCAGTGGATTTCCTGCCCTGTGCACATGCATGCACCCCTGACCTGTGATGACCACATGCCAGAGAGACAGGAAATTTCTCAGAACAATAAACTTTCATATTTTCCATTCTCCCATCTTTGAAGGTTTGAGGGACTTTTGCTTACACAGTAGAATTTTCCATGCCTCAGAGAGAGGGCTGACTTCTGCCGTGTCACTTGGCTTCAGGACACAGGGGGAGGGCACGCTATTGTCCTAAATGCTCCTGCACCACTTCTGCGCTCGCCGCCATGTGACCAGCCTTGTCCCCTCCCTAAAGGACCCCCGGGAGCACAATATTCCCTCAGAACCAAGAGCACCATCATTTCCTGAATTATTTAGGAGTGGGAAGTCTGTGGGGATGCTATCAATAGGGAACTCAGCTGTGTGACACTCACTCTAATTAGGGGATGTTAAAGGCATCAGGCTTACAGCTCCTTCACCCTGTATTTCAAGAAGCCTCCTTGGTCTTCATGTACCAGGAACACTGGGCCAAACTGCTAAATGTTTTAAATGCCAATCAGAATGCATTCCCAGGGGTTTGGGACTCAGGACTTAGTCTGTTTGTTTGTTTGTTTGTTTTTTGTTTTTTCGAGACAGGGTTTCTTTGTATAGCCCTGGCTCTCCTGGAACTCACTCTGTAGAGCAGGCTGGCCTCGAACTCAGAAATCCGCCTGCCTCTGCCTCCCAAGTGCTGGGATTAAAGGTGTGTACCACCACCACCCGGCAGGACTTAGTCTTAAGGTGGGAGGTTGCTGTTCGTGGCAAAGGGCTGCACAGGGGAGTCTTTGACCACGGGTACCCCTTAGAGAAATGTCTATTACAACTTTCATCCACATTGCCTTCTCGTTGACTTGGCTGCACACTCTGAGCACCACTACCCTTGCCAGCTAGCAATTTGCAAGTGTTTCGTAGCAGTACTTAAGATTTTTTATTATTTTTAATTTTACACATGTGGGTGTGTTAGGGAGATGGGTATTTGCACGTGAGTACAGGTGTCCCAGAAAGTCAGAGGCATGGGATCCCCTGGCGCTGAGTCACCACTGGCACCGTGAAGTCCCCAGTGAGGACACTAGGAATTAAACTGAGCCTCTCTAGAAGCACAGGAAGTACTCTTAACCATCTCTCCAGCCCTTTTAAAGGTTTCCAAGTGAGATACGTTCTCCACACTTGTAAAATATACATGGCAAAGAAGACAGTCTCCCAAGCCACAGCCAGTCACCTGCAGGACTTCTGTTTGGGTAATTATTACCTAGGAGAAAGGCAGGAAGGGAAAGGGGGACTTGTCAATGCTCGAAGAGACCTAGAGGTATCAGCAGGGGGCCAGAGAGAAGAGTACAGCCCAGATGTCACCTCCAGAAGGTCCACTTACATCTCCTCCCAACAGGAGACACTTTCTCAAGGAGCCTCTGCAGCCTCTGGCTTCTGACCCCAACACACAAGGCGTCACAGAGGAAAATCCAGAATGTACTAGTGCAGCAGTGTCCCTCGGAGGAACTGTGGGGCTGCCACCAAATCACTGCTCTCAGTTACTGCTCTGGGAGAGCACTCTTATCTCCTAATGCTAATACCGCTTACAGGTTTATTTGAATTAGCTGCCGTTAGTTTACCTTAACCAAGCGTCATTTAGATTAGATATGAACCACATCCTCAAACTGCTTTTAAATAAAGACACAGAACTGGTGGAGGACTGTTGGGGGAGGGGAGGCTGGTCATAATAGTTCTAGATGTAAACTACTTGGGTAGCTGAGGCAGGAGAATGGCTTGGAATTTGAGGTTGACCTGGACAAAGCAAGGGCAATAAGAGATGGAGGGAGGGAAGGGGAGGGAGGTTGGGGGAGGGGGAAGAAAGGTAGACAGAAGAAACTGAGAAGGGGGTGGGAAAGGCACTTGCAACCCAATCAGATGGTCTGACCCAAGTTTTGTTCCTGGGACCCACATGGTAGAGAGAACTGATTCCCACAAGTTATTCTCTGGCTAACCTCCACATGTCATGGCACACACATGCAACCCCCAAAGAAATACACACACACACCCCACAGTCCAGAGGTAGACAGCCTCAGAAGGCAGTTGCACAGCTCAGCATGGGCTCCTGATGTTTGTTTCCTCAAACCTCAAAAGGAACTTCGCTGACCTAAATGCTAACCCACATGGAGAAATTCACACCCCTGTACCTGGTGCCTCCACCCCGAAGTCCACAGCTTCCCATGGCCGTTCCTCATGCAGGAGCAGAGACCCAACCCCCGCCCCCCGCGCCCCTACCTCCAGCTCTACTGTTAGCCCCTCAGCTCTGTCACTCACATCTATCATGCTATCAGTGGTCCAAAATGCACGTTGTCAGACTCTGCGTCTCAGCATGCTATCCCAGCCCGAACTGCGGTCCTTTCAGGATCACCCCCTCTACAAAAGAGGTGCACTAACCACAAGATCAGGGAGCCTCAGAGAAGGGGGGAGAGTACAGAGGGTGGGGAACGGTCCTATAAGTTGGGTTGAGGGGGGAGGGCAGGCAGGAAAGTGTCACTGTGCCAAGGGCAAGTCCAAACCAAAGATGTACAGGGCAGAGAAGGCAGAGGCAGCCCAACGGGGCATCTAGGCAGAAGACAGCATCACCCAGTACCTGGGCCATACTTCAGAGTGAAAGGAGATGTGATATATTCTGGTACCTATAGCATGTCATCCACCACACACAAACAGACACAGACACAGGACACACACACACACACACACACACACACACACACACACACACACACTCACTCACTCACTCACTCACTCACTCACTCACACACACCCCATGCCAGCTTAGTGCAGGGTGAAGCCAGGGACTGAGACACGGAGATTGACCACTTGCATTTTGGACCACTGATAGCAGACAGCTTTGCAAAGCTACCCCAAGGCCACCCTCGGCTGGACTAGACTGGTTCTACAGTTAGTTGGCTCTACAACCATGGGTGCACAGAGGTTCCAGAATCAACCCTCCTTCGGACCTGTGCCAACCAAGCAGATTTCCCCTAGCCCTATGGCTGCTACCCTTGCTCACGGGACATCCTAGGGGCCCAAGGTCTCGAATGGCTGCCAGTGAGGCCTCCCTCTTCTAAGTGGACAGACATCCCTGATATCCTGGTATGCTGGAAGCAGAAAGAAGGACAGACAGACACAAAGACAGAAGAGTGGGTCRTCCCCACAGACTGCTCACCAGCCCACCAGAGGAAGAGGCTGTCCAGTCCCTCCCACCCAGTCTAACCAGTGTGGCACCCACACTCACTGGTGCTATCATATCCCAGGCAGCACCTCTAGTGGCCCTCACCATCCTCCTACAGATGGTGCCTGCTGGTCCTACTCCATTGGGGAAACTGAGAACTGCGATCTAGCCACCTCAGGAAGATAGACCCTGTCTTCAACATGCCACTTGACCCAGGGGGCAAACTGAATCCAAAGGCCCAAAGCCGAAGCCATACACCAATCTCTGAGCCATCTCCTAAACCCATGTGCTCTGCCCACCTTCCCCTGGCTAGCTGCTTCCTGTGCCCAGGTCTGGATATAGACAATGCTACCCGTCTCCCTCCATCAGCAGCACCCTCCCATCTCCAGAACCCCGGCTGCGGGTAAAGTGGTCTGGTGGGACATTGGAGCTACAAAGGATGGGGGGCCTAAGAAAGCCAGTCCTCCCACCCCAGGGAGCTGTCCTCACCCAAGAGCTCAGCAACCACTAATCCCTAAGCAAGGATCTACAGCTATCCTTTGGTGGGAACCAGCAACACCCAAGCACCCCAATAGAGCAACCCCATGGCTCACAGGAAGCCAGGAAAACCCAGTGCAGGGACAGAGGAAAGAGGCTGGTGTAGCCGGGGAGAGCCATACTTTATCTCCCCTCTGTCATTTGCTAGCTAGTGACCCGGACACACAAGGTTGTCTCCATGTCTGGAAAATAGGGAGTCGTCATTCTGAGGAAAAGGCCCCAGGCACTCGGAGCTCACCTGCTCACCCAAATTCACTTTCATGAGCAGCACCCCAGGAAAATGCAGGCACGAAGCCCCCAAAGACAACACACCTGTTCCAACAGCTCTGGGATGTGACATGCCCCATACTGTGTACGTTTGACACCTGATCTCAGCTGACCAGTCCAAGGAGTTAAGAGCTAGCCAGACTCCTCTCTCTCATTCAGGGATCCTGAGGTACTGGGGAAACAGTCAAGGCCCATCTCTCAGAAGCCCTCTGTGCCCTGCAAGATGCCCCAGAGGGACTGAAAATTGTGTTGGAAAGGCTGACTGAGCACAAACACTTGTGCACAAGGATCCCTGGCCTGTCTCCGGGTCTTCAAGAGATCAGATCCTACTGCAGCCACAAAGACAGGCTGATATGGGCTTTCTCACTTTTAGACCCCAAAGGTAAACACAACCCAAAAAGGTAAACGGATCACCAAGGTGTCCCCAAGTTCTTACCAGAAGCAAATGTGTGAGAACTCAACTACAGTTTCCTGAAGGAAAAAAAAAAAAAAAAGAAACTGGCTCTGTCCTTTCCAGCCCAGTCCTCAGGCACACAAAGAGAGACTGAAGATGCCTCTGGGATATCCTTGCCTTTGATCCCCTGTGCAGAGCTGCAGATCCTTGACCTTTGAACCCCTTCGGATGCTCTGCCCTGGAACCCCTTCGGATGCAAGGCTAGCTCATTCCAGAAACAACCCACAGAAGGTGGCTGAGTGGCTAGTCTCTCGGACCCTTCCAGTGGAGGCCCCAGCTCTCTATGTCTCCTCAGGTGACCTCTTCTTACCCTTCCAAACACAGGTCGCCATGTTGGGAGGCATCAGGAAGCCAAGGTCTTTCACTGCGGCCTCTCCCCACACCACACCAAGAATTTAATTCTGGCCATGTTTGCAAACCTGTGTATTCAGGTTACAGGACAAGAAGAAAAACTTAGTAAACTATTTCCCCCCCAAGGCTACGAGCTGAAAGAGTTGTGCCAAACTTATGAGTATTTTCCACACGCTTTACCTCACAAGATAAGATCTACCTCTGTTTGAATCTCAGTCCTGGCAGGGACAGAGGCCCGTGGCACAGGGCCACCCACCACACCCCAGGCACATACATTGCTGCCAGGGGCCCCCACCTTTCACCATCTACTTCCCCAACAGGTTTCTGAAGGCAGTGTGTCATCCCAAACCCAAGTGGTCTTTTCAATGGCGACAGCAGATCCTGGATGAGTTCGTGTGTCACCAGGAGCATGGGCCAGTTTTCAGGCATATCCTCCATCTTGCTCTCTGACTGTTGTCAAGGGCCTTCATGTGACTCCCCTGAATTCCACCTGTCTGCTAGTATACGTGGGGCTGAGGTAGGTTACCAGCTGTATCCTGGTGCCTTGTGGCTGGTGGCTGGGCCATGTCCTAGGCCCTTCCTCCTCATGCAATGACCCACAGAGACATAGCATTACCCCCCAGTAGTGATAGGGACCCCAACTACCAACACCCCTGAAGGTGCCAGGGCACACACAGGTGAACATCTGCATGGCCATGTGCACGTACACACACACACACACACACACACACACACACACGACAGCTGAGTCTTAACCATTTCTAACCCTGCTCCTAACAATGGTGTCACCTATTCATGAGAGGGGCCCTTGTATTCCAGCTCTTATGGAGACCCAGGGCTCACTTTAGTCACACCACTAACCCAGGCCCCTGACTCAATGTGCCATTGGTCACCCCCCCCCCAATATTCTCTGGGTGTCCCTGTCTGCTCTAACTCACATAGCCCTTTCCAGCCTCCAGCCCACTCAGTCTGTGGCCCCCAAAATGAGACCTGAGCCCTATCCTGATCACACACATCCTGTGCACCATGCCCGACTGATGCCACAGGCTTAGTGCCCTGTGTGCCTTGCCCTTGCTCATCATGGGGACGGGATGCTGACGGAGTCGCCTCCATCCTGAAGCAGCAGCACAAGAACTGAATGTGCCCCGACAAGCCTGTGTATCACCTGCCACTGGCGCTCCCATCTTCTGGGATCTGATGTCCTAGCTGGGTATATCTCTGCCCTGCCAATCACACGCCAAGGCACACCCTCAAGGGGCCAAGACCGGCCTCCTAAGCTTCCTCTATTTTCTTTCACCCTTGCAGCATCAGCAGGTGGGACACGGCACGGCCATTGCTCTAAACGCCTTTGACAAAGCTAATGGGCCATAGGGTCAGCCCTCTCCAGAGACAAGGAAGCCTGCCACTCCAGGCACCCCCACCAGGTACCTGCTGCCCAGTCCACACTACACAGTCTCTCTCCTCCACTATTCCTCAGATCCTCTCTGCCCTCCCTGAACGTATCTCTGCCTCCATCCATCTCCAGAAGGCCTGGGGCTACACTGGCTTTGCACACAGTAGGTATTCAATAAGAAACATTAGCTGAGCATGGTGGTGCACACCTTTAATTCCAGCACTCAGGAGGCAGAGGCAGGCGGATCCCTGCCTGGTCTACAGAATGAGTTCCAGGACAGTTCCAGTATATAGGCAATTCCGGGGCTACATAGAAAGATCCAGTCTCAAAATAAACAAATAATAAATAAAGAAATAAATATTAAATGCCAAAATTAAACACCAAGCATGGCGGCGCACGCCTTTAATCCCAGCACTTGGGAGGCAGAGGCAGGAGGATCTCTCAGTTTAAGAGATCAGCCTGGTTTACAAGAGTTCCAGGACAGCCAGGTCCAGTGCACAGAGAAGCCCTGACTCGAAAAAATCAAGACAGACAGACAGACAGACAGACAGACAGACAAAATTTAAACACTCCAAGTTATCAAAGCCCTCAAACAGTTAGCTGGTTGCCCAAAGTGCCAAACTCTTCCCGAGTGGTTTGTGTCACTGAGTAAGACCAACTCTGCCAACAGGGTGGTTTAAGCGACTCTAATTCTTTGCTAACTGTTGGGTTTTACGGGAAATATGACACGACATGTCCAGCCCATGCCTGGTACAACCATCTGCTCACTTCCTTGTTTGAAAAGTCACCTCGATATCCTGTATTTAACTGGGCAAATACGCTCTACAGCCGATCAAGCCTAGACGACTCTGTGACGAGCACTCCCCACCCAGGGGAACAGCTTCATTATTTGGCTGAGTTCTGATGTTTTCTGACATGTCTGAATGACTCCTCAGCCAGTCTTTTTGACCTTACAAATGATACTTCCCCACATCTACGAGTCTGTGACACACACATTAATAGCAGTGGCAGGAACTGTGCCTTCCCGCCAACAGCCATGTCCTCTGAGGCGAGGTTGAGGCCCGAACTATAGATGCCTACACGTTCCAGGTGTGTTAAAAATGTCAATGCTGGGGGCTTGCGAGAGGGATGAGCAGGGAGAGGTGCTTGCCACCAAGCCTGACGACTGGAGTTCAATTCCTGGGACCCACCTGGTGAAAGGGGGAGAGCCAACTACTCGGAGTTGTCTTCTGACCTCCCCGTGAGCACCGTGGTACACCACATCCACTCACATTCACACACCAACTAAATAAATAATTAAATAACTAAATAAATAATGCAATGTCAGCATCACTAAAAAAAAATGCAGGGAAAGTCTTCAGCACTTGAGTTTCTCAGCTTGGTTATTAGAAAAAAGCTAGCTGGGTAGTGTTGGCACACGCCTGCAATCCCAGCATTCAGGAGGCAGAGGCAGGCAGATTTCTGAGTTCAAGGTCAGCCTGCTCTACAGAGTGAGTACTAGGACAGCCAGGGCTATACAGAGAAACACTGTCTTGAAAAACAAAAAAAAAAAAGAAAAAAAAGAAAAGAAAAGAAAAAAGAAAAAGGCTAACACAACTAACTTTCCCTGCGTCCATAAGAAAAAGTCCCCAGCACAGAATAGAAAATGGCATCCAAACACCCCACAAAGAAAAAGAGCACCAAGAAAAACCAGCATGTAAAAATGGCAGCTATCTGAATTATCAAATGCAGACTCACATGTTTTAAAAAGTTTTGTCTTTAAGGAATACAGAACCATTAACAATTTTTTACAGTGAAAAGGGCCATGCCCTCTCCCAGCTCCCCATCTCCCCCCAGACCCTCACCTCCCATGCCCCCAGTCCCTCGCCTGCCACCCCCCTAGTCCCTCACCCCCCACCTCCCACCCTTCCCGCTCCCCTGCCCACCCACTCCCCCACCCCGCCAGTACATCCCTCTCATCCACTGGGCCCCACTACCAGGTACACCTCCCCAATCCATCAGGCTCCTCCCAGGGATAAGGGCTCGAGGCCCTGCCAGGAAGCCAGGCTGCACATCTAGCACTTCAGGGCAGTAATCGCTTCAAAGGCTTTAGGGCTGTAAATACTGTAAAGCCAATTACTCGGCACTGAAAGCAGTGTTGAGTGAGTCTGAATCAACAACTTTCCCACACTGTTCCTTCATAAAAATGCAAGAGTCGCCTCCGGGGAAACCCAGGCCTGGTCTGGTCTCTTCTTTCCCTGGCCTGCTGTTGAGACCTGCAGGCCTTGCAGTCACAGTGAGTCTCTTCTTTGAAGACTGAAACAGCCAAAGGTCTCTCAGGGCCTCAGCATGGCACACCCAAACGGCCGCGGAATCGAATGAGTTTAGCAGCTCATTCCTCAAACCTCTTTCCTCAGATGGGGTCAGCTTTCGTCCTGATCACGGAACCCCTGCCCCACAGACCGCTGCTTCACACCTCTGGGCCTCTGGATCTTTACTCGGAAACCTCCAGTTGCCTCAGGAACAGTAAGAATGTCAGAGTTTAAAAAGCTGCTGAGAGCCAGAGCCAGAGGGAGTGGTCACCACGCAGCAATGTGCAGAGGCACATGAGGCCCGGGTTCACGGGAGAACACCATCTCAGACAAGAGTCCCTGATGATCACCAAGCAATAGGAGCCCTGAAGCACTACAGCTGTGGTCACACTGTGTGCATCTATACAAGTTCCACAAACCACCCCCCACCCTGTGAATTGATCCATTGCAGACACACAAATGCCCCTGTTCCCAGCATGGACCTGGGAACCCCTTAACCAGCTCCCCCTTAAACACTCTATACTAGGACTGGAGAGATGGCTAAGCAGTTAAGAGCACTGACTGCTCTTCTGAAGGTCCTGAGTTCAAATCCCAGCAACCGCATGGTGGCTCACAACTGTCCGTAGTGAGATCTGATGCCCTCTTTGGGTGTGTCTGAAGACAGTGACTGTATACTTACATAATAAATAATAATAAATAAATCTTTTAATAAAAAAAAAACACTCTATACTCTCATCAGACCTAGGCCCAACCATTTTGCCAAATTTTCTACTCTATTTTATCTAGAAAACATAGACCTGAAGGAAACAGAACCTGCTAGAAGCAGCCACAACCCTGGTTAATAACTTATGTGTTCCAAGGTGGTCTCTTCACTTTCTCCCCAACAGATAGGTTGTGACCAAAGCCATGCTGGGTCACCATACTGCTTCAAAACTAAGCCCTGAAGTCCCACGTGATATTAAGAGACCATTGGAAGGGAACCTATGACCCCGGCCCCTCCTGCTTAAGAATGCCAGCCAACAGTGCAATGAGACAAGTGAAAAACGGACCTTCAGTTCTATCCCATCCCATAAACTCCTGCCCACATGACACACGGACTCAGGACTCCACACATCTGAGCCCTTCTCCCCGGTATATTTATCGGTCTGTGGCCTGTCCCAGCTGATGGAATCCACACCTGTGAACTCCAAGCAGCCAGGGTCCCTCCCAGAGCCACTAGGGCCCTTTCATTGCCCCTTAGTCCCCTGCTCAACCCTCTCTCCTCTGGGTCTCCCAGCACCCAGGCCTTGTTACACAGCAGGTTTGCTGCCAAGCCTGTGATGGTCGAGCTGGCCCTTCCCCTCCTTTCTGCCCATCCTCCTGCGCCTCCCCACCAGCCCTGAAGCAGGCTGCTGGTTCTCACACTAAGTTGAACAGCCTATGAACAAACTCCCAAATTATAAGCCCTGAGTCCGGGGACCGGAGCCGAGATCAAACAGGGTTGTGCTTTTCAAAGAGTCACCCAGAGGCAGCACACACGAGTCCATTGTTATTATCTAGAGGAGACAGAAAAGCTAGACCAAGGGAACCCCAGCCATATTACAGGGTGACTCAGGGACCATCCAGCAATTTCCAACGGTCCCACCCGGGGAACTAATTGGCACATGGAGCAGGGAGTGACCTTTGATCCTACCAGACAGCCATGCATGCAGCAGCCTTACTAAAGAACATCGCGGGACAAACCAGACAGCTTGGATAAGCCCATGGCCAGGTTTTAACAGCATGATTTGGGAGAAGCATAGACAAACCCTACATCTGAGCTTGAAGCAGCCCAGGCTTGCTCCCCACAAACCTGCTGAAGAAGGCAGTGAGGGGCCTTCTCCTCCTCTGCAGACCTGGGTGGGGAGCACGCCCCCACCGTGCAACCAAACACAGCAGCAAATGCCAAGATGGTTCCCCAGGGCCTGCCCAAATGTGTCTAAGCATGCCCAGGCCGCTATTGGCGGGTCCCCGAGGCTCTCCAGGAGTCCCAAGGGAGCAGCTCCTGCCCACAGGCCACTCACCTGACACAGACACCTCCATGAGCGCCTCCAGTGGCCGGTTGTTGTCCAGATCCCGACTGAGCTGCAGCTCGCCTGTGGCGGGATCCAGCAGCAGCAGGCTCAACTCATTGCCTTGTAGAAAGGTGTAATTGAGGCTGTCAGATAGGTCGGGGTCGTGGGCCGGGATGCGGCCGATGACGCCGATGGGGAAGCTATTGGATTTATTGGTGACATAGTTGTTGAAGAGGATCTGGAAGTCAGGCAGCTCTGGTGGGTTGTCATTCTGGTCCAGGAGACGGATGTGCACGGTGGCTCGGCTTACCAGAGGAGCGGATGTGGCCTGCACCACCAGCATGTAGTCCCTCCGGACCTCGAAATCCAGCTCGACCAGAGCACGGAGGTCCCCGCTCAGCAGGTCCAGCTGGAAGACCTCGGGCACATTGCCCTCCACGATCTGATACATGATCTGGGCATTCGGACCTTCATCCGGGTCATTGGCCCTGATTCTTGCCACCACCGAACCTACAGGACTATTCTCCTCCACAAACAGCTCCAGCTCATCCTTCTCAAACACCGGGGGGTTGTCGTTAATGTCCAAGACAGTCACCTGAATTTCCACGGAAGCACTGAGGGGATTTGGGTTGCCCCGATCTACAGCTAGAGCCCAAAGGTTGTACACGGCCACATTCTCTCTGTCCAGCCGGCGCTGGGTACGAATCACACCAGATGTGGGCTCAATGTAGAAATCTCCATCGCCGTCGTCGCCACCCTGGAAAGTGTACAGGAGGCGGCCGTTAGGGCCTGAGTCCCGGTCTGTAGCAGAGACCTGGAGGACACTGGTAGATGGGGGGGCATCCTCGAAAACAGAACCCTGGTAGAAATCTCGCAGGAACCTGGGCGCATTGTCATTGGCGTCGAGGATAAGAATCTCCAGAGAGGTTGTGTCTGACTTCTGAGGGATGCCATTGTCCTGAGCGGTGATGGCCAGCGTGTAGGCAGCCTGGTCCTCATAGTCAAGTTCTGTCATGGTATAGATGGTGCCCGTGTCTGGGTCAATGCGGAACTGCGGTACCGGATCCTCTAGCACGTAGGTGATGCGGGCGTTCTCACCTGTATCCTCATCCGTGGCACTGATGGTGGCAATGGAGGTGCCCACGGGCCGGTCTTCGCTCACACTGACTGTGTAGTGGGAACTCTGGAAGACTGGCCTGTGGGTATTAGCATCAGTGACGTTGATAAAGACCTGTGCGGTGTGTGAACGGGTGCCATCGGACGCGGTCACAGCCAGCACGTACTGCCGCTCCTGCTTGTAGTCCAGAGGCAACGCCAAGGTAATGAGACCACCACCGCTCTGGCTGCTGAGTGCGAAGCGGTTGCGGGTGTTCCCACCGGTCAGCTGGTAGGTGATCACACTGTTGGCATCGCGGTCTCGGGCCCTGAGGGTCAGCACGCTGCTCCCAACAGCCGCGTCCTCGTTCAAACGCAGCTCGTACACAGGCTGCGTGAACATGGGGTCGTTATCGTTCACATCCAGCACTGTGATGGACACGCTGGCGGAGGAGCTCATGGGTGGCGAGCCGTGGTCCACCGCTTCTACTCCAAAGCTATAGTGTTCTATCTCCTCACGGTCCAGCTCCGCACACACAGTAATCCAACCGGAGCTGTTGTGGATCTGGAAGGGGAAGTCTGGAGCCGAGGCGGGGTTCTCAGAGTCCACACTGCTGCCCCCCAAGATAGTGGAGGCTGTGTCCACCAGACGATACTGCAGCCTGGCGTTCTCCCCTGCATCCGCATCCACCGCTTGGATGTGCAGGACTGAGTGGCCGAGGGGCACATTCTCTAGCACGGCAGCTTGGAAGGGGCTGCTCACAAAGATGGGTGCATTATCGTTCACATCTAACACCTGCACCGAAACCAGCCCGGAGGAATTAATAAGAGGAGGCCGGCCCCCATCCTGCGCTTTGATACGCAGGGTGTACTCCCGGATAGCCTCGAAATCCAGCGGGTTGATAACATCCAGGCTCCCACTAAGTGAATGCAGGTAGAACTGACCCTTCAGGTTGCCACTAATGATGCTGTAGTGTATGGCTGCATTCTGCCCCTGGTCCCGGTCAGTGGCCTGGACTCGAAGCACAGCAGTGTTGACAGCTACGTCTTCCGGGACTTGAACCACATAGCGCTTCTCACTGAACTGGGGGTAGTTGTCATTTTCGTCTTCTACCACTATGTGGACGGTGGCTGTGGCACTGAGTGGGCCTGGATTGCGACCCTGGTCATTGGCTTCTACCAGCAGCTGGTACTCAGCCGCTTCCTCACGGTCCACCACAGCCCGTGTGCGCACGACCCCCGATCGCGCGTCTATCTCAAAGACACCACCTGCGCCCTCCAGCAGACGATAGCGCATGTTGGCGTTGGAAGGTGCATCCCCGTCGGTGGCACGGATGGTCAGAACCTCATAGCCTATCTCGAGGTTCTCTCGAATTCGCTCTCGGTACTCAGACTGCTCAAAGACCGGGCTGTGGTCGTTAGTGTCACTGACAGTTACGGTGAGGTAGGTGGCAGCTGAGCGCCTCGGGGAGCCGTGGTCCACAGCACTAACTTTGAGTACGTGAGTGTCCTTGGTCTCGCGGTCCAGGGCGCGGGCCGTGGTCACTGCACCCGTGGCGGCATCGATGAGGAAGTAGCCATTAGAGCGCTCATCGAACAGCGCCTCCATCTGGTAGCTAAGGCGTCCCGCCTCGCCTTCGTCTGGGTCGTGCGCGCGCAGTTCAATGACCGCAGTGCCCGCAGGCTCATTCTCAGGCACTGACACCTGGTAGCTGGGCAGCGGGAACTGCGGGCTGGTGCTGCTGCCCGCGCCCCGCCTGGACCGTCGCACCACCCCCGCCCGAGGTTGGGACAGGTTTGGTGACGATGGCGACACCGAGGGCGACTCTGAGGGCGGACCGGAGGTCGCCTCTATTACCATCTCTACCCAAACGGCGCCTGCCGCGCGTCCCAGGGCGCATACCAGGCGCAGCCCTGCTGAACCTCCTGGCCGCAGGCAAATGGGTCCGCGCCTGCAGCGGGTCCCTGCGACCGGCGGGCAACTGCAGGAAGGGAAGTTGGTGATGGCCTCAAGCACCGAAGTCAGTGCTTCCCCGCCTGAGGCCGGGAAGCAGAGCGCATCTCCGAGCCCTGGCACGGAGCGGACGGCCCGAGAACGCAGCTCCGCACCGCGGGCCGAGCGGCGCAGCAGCCGGACCCCACAGCGGGTACCATAGGCGCGTGCCCTTAGTACCAGGCTCGGGGCCGTCGGGGCGCCGCGGGCGACTAGCCTGACCTGTAGCGGCAGCAACCTCCAGGCCAAGCGTGCACAGCCCTGGGTCCCCGCGCCTAGCCCAAGCCGACGACCCGCCGCTGGCCCCTCGCGGCTCACGTCCAGCATCTCCCGTGGCGAGCGCGTGGTGTCCAACCTGTAGATCCAGCCCGGTCCGAGAGCGAAGGCGCGGGCCCCGCCGGGCACCCGCAGCTCCCAGGCGGCTGCTCCCAGCCCCAGAGCTGGCAGGGCGGCGGCGGCGGCCAGCAACACCAGCGCGGGCAGCACGCGCGGCGGTGACGGCGCCATGGCCCGGAGCCGCAGCCCGAGCCGGGCGCCGGAGCACAATCCATGCACCCGGCGCACCTCCGCATCCACCCGGCGCGGCCGGGGGGCGGCTCCCGCGCGCCCAGCGCCAGGCCCTCCGGGCGGCCCGCGCTCTGCCTCCCCGGGGGCCCTGGCGAGGACACCGGGGGCCGCGCGCCCGGCCTCTCGCTCAGTTTCCACTTCGAGAGCACTTTGCGAAAGTTTGCCAAGTTGGTTTCAAGATGGCTCCTCCGCGCGTCCCGGGAGGGCGCCGCGCATCAACCTGCAGCAGCGCCGGCTCCAGGCGGCTCCAGGTGGCCCCAGCACCGACTCCGCTGGGCGGGCGTGGGAAGCTGGGCGGGCCCGGGGCGGGGCGGGGGCTGCGATCACCACACCGCCCGCAGACCCCGGCGACGGATTGCTGGCTGGGCCGTATGCTTTGCCAGCGCCCCCGCCACTCTCTCTCTCCCCGCCCCCGGCCCCGCCCCGCCCCCTCCCAGTCGCTCATTGTTCAGCCCTGGGAGGGGGAGGATGAGGGGGAGGGAGCCAGCCGGGAGGTGCGCGCCCCATGATCTCCATGGAGACGTGGGGGCGCGACCCTAGCGGGGGCTGGGCTCCCGCCCCCTCTCTTGCGGCCTCCGCACCCAGCCTCCGCAGGGGACAGGGCCCTGGGGGGCGCGGCGCTCAAGGTCCCGGGCAGCGGCTGCCAAAGAGTCGCTCGTACAGTTCCTCTGGGCTGAGTGCGGTTCAAACCTCTCATTGCACCTGGTAGGGCTGATCTACGAGTCGCCCCTGGCGTCGTGAAGGTTAGATCTAAGGTTCCAAGACACTGAGGTGCTAGAAAACTTTGGTAGAGTTTGAAATCTAATAGGCAGCTTACCGGATTCGGTCCCACTTTGTTTAAAGAGCGACATTTAAATGGAAAGAAAAATAATCTAGTCTGGAAGTGACAGTGGGAGGGTCCTTGTTCCCCAGTGCATGCGGTGGGCCCTGAACACTGGTGGAGAGGGCCACCTGACACCAAACCACTAGTTACTGCCCATCAGGGGACAAACAAACACTGAAGGGACAGGCTCCGTGAGAGTCTGGGGAGAACCAAGAGAAGGGGGCTGGAGAATCTGTGGAGTCGAGACGTTCACTCACGCATTGCGTGAAGGGGTGGGGCGTGGCTTTAGATCTGCAAGACAACACCTAGACTCCTTAGGAGCACACCTTGAAGGTGGTGCTTCAGAATTAGGGAGGGGAGGGGCGGAGCTTTTCAACATTTTCCCCACCTCCTTGAATGCGGACCAAGCCCACCGCAGCCCCAGCCACGCAGGACACACTGGGGCAAGCCTCTTGCCTTTGAAAGATTTCTCTTGGGATCAATTGAAGGAGTGGGACCCTGACGGCTGCTTGATCACCATTAGAGTTGGGGTTTTTTTAGGGAGTCAGGACCCAGCAGGATGACAACAGGACACAGGGTGGCTTTAAAAACCATCAAGCATTAATAGCATATATATGTACTAATATACATATATATGATATTACAGCATATATATTATCATACATATAGCATAGTTTATGTCATAGATGAATCGCCGGTTTTTCTCAGTAGCTGAATATGATCTTCTCTTCTTACTGAGAACAACAGAAGACATTACACTGACCTGAAGGTAGAGTTGTGTTTGGACCCTTGTAAATCTCGGGAGCCCTGCTTTACAACTGTGTGTGAGGAGAGTAGGGAAGGAGAAAAAACAAATCTAACACTTAAACGTGACAGGGACAGGACCACTTTACCCCAGGCTGCTCTTGGGGATGCATTTGCAGGAAATTCAAGGTTCTGGAGCCTCAGGAAGAAGAGCTCCGGGGACATGAGAGGGAG
>BDUI01002062.1:60950-84293 GCA_002335545.1 Apodemus speciosus | reverse complement strand
TCTCTCTCTCTCTCTCTCTCTCTCTCTCTCTCACACACACACACACACACACACACACACAGAGTGCATGTAGCAATAGGACTTTAAATAGGGCAGGTTGGGTTTAAATAAACAGAATTCAAATGCAGCGAGTAAGTTGGGTGTGGGTGCTTTCCTGGAATCAGACACCTGCAAGCTTCCAACTAACATTTCCTGGTCCCAGGGACCGGGCCAGCCCACAAGGGCAAATCTGGTTGACAAGCTGTCAGCAGAGGCCAGTAAGAGTTTTCTGTTCACAGACAGGTTGGGAGCAAGCCCCAGTCCACCACCGGGTGGGGGCCAAGGGTGCCCCTCTCTGAACCTGGCAGGGTTCATTTCCCAGAGCTATGAAGTGCATGAACGACACCCTTTTTCCCTGTGCACATTCAGGTCCACAGTTTTAAAGGGAAAGGATGAAAAGACAGGCTGCAGCTCGGGATGGGGTTTCACGGTGATCCAGTGGCATCCAAGGGACAGAAATGGGGTATAGTTCAGTGACAGAGATAGAGTACCTATCCAGCATGCTCCAGGCCCTGGCGTCTAGTCCTAGCACTGCAAGGCATAATAATTTAAAAAAATATGCATGGGGGGGAGGGATTTGTAAGGGTGGACCTGGCAGAAGAGGAGGGAGGGGCTGCGATGGGGATGGAAAATGAATACATAAAAATCATTGGAAAAATAATATGCAGGCTTCTCTCGTGAGAACAAATGTCATCTGTTGGGGCCTGGAGGGTGGGAATATATAATTCCATGCTAGAATACATGCTTTGTTTTTTTTAAAAAAAATAATTATTTGTTTATCTATATGAGCACACTGTAGCTGTCTTCAGACACACCAGAAGAGGGTATCCACCTCATTACGGGTGGTTGTGAACCACCCTGTGGTTGTTGGGAATTGAACTCAGGACCTCTGGAAGAGCAGTCAGTGCTCCGAACTGCTGAGCCATCTCTCCAGTCCGAGTACATACTTTGTTGTGTGTTCATGGCCAAGGAGAGGCAAGGGCTGTCACTTTTAGTTCTCATCCTGTCCCACTGAATCTGTGCTCGACAGTGGCCCAGTCCACCAGGTATTTACTGAAAAGAAGACACACCTGGGGTTTTGTCGAGGGACGTGGAATGGGGGCAGGGTAGCCTCATCTGGCGCCGCCTAAAGGATGCTCTGGCTGGCCGCCATCCTGCTCAAGGAAGCAGTCCAGTCATTCTCCTGCCGATCCCTTGAGATTACGACCTGAGGCCATCCTGTTCACCGTGATTTAATGTGTGTGGACTTGCTGCCACCACTCCCAGGGGTGCAGGGGGGCTGTAACTGATGTTTCTATTTTGCAAGCATTCCAAGGTATTTCGCATCAACTCTAAAAATAGAAACAATAAAAAAAAGTAAGCAGGAGCTATGAATTTCTAGAGTTGAGTATGAGTTTAACGTGCTTTTTGCCGGGGGCTCACATTGAGACGTGAATTCTGGACTGGGTTCCTTACCTCATGCATTCCTGCGTTAGCTTTTGAACAGGCAGCCCCCGCTAAGAAACTGTCCCGCAGAGAGAGTCCAGGTGCAATGCGATCCGCTCCTCTGCTTTTAAAATTCACAGAAAAAAAAAAAAAAAAAAGACTTCTGGAGAGTAGAACTGAGCCCATCCACCCACCTGACCCTGGCAACCCTGTGTTCTGAGAGTGGTGGGGAGGGGAATTGATTCATGGAAAATCGTGAAATTTGAAACATGAAACAAAAACCGAGCCTTGCATTAATGAGGATGCTAATAGAGGCAAGAGAACAGAATGAAGGGATTTAGATCTTAATCACCCATGTCTTCCAGCCTGGCTTCTCAAGAGACACTAGGCCGCTAACCTATGACAAAAAAGGAAAAATATTTTCCTGCTAGTGAGGCGCCAGAACCTACCCAAACACTGGCATCGCCGTTTCTACCTCAGCACAGGGTGTGGTTTCCCTGGACCCCTGCATAGGCACCTCCTGGGACTGAGATCCCAGTCCCTGATCCACCTGTGTAACTTTTAGGAAAGTCCAGGCTCCAAAATAGATCTGGAAGGATCCAGGGTATCACAGCTGGGTAGCTACGCAGAAATGAAGTCTGCACTGACTGGAAATGAGGTGAATGCGGGCCGACGAATCTCATGTTCAGAACCTCCTTGTAGTCCCTCTGGAGGGAAGGCTATGCGTTCTTTGCCCCTACAGTACCTTCCTTCGGGGCAGTTTGCCTCCTTAGGTCCCCAGTGCTCACCATAGTACACTGTACAGGACCAGTCTCCAGGCTGCACTGACCCCTAGTGGCTAAACTATGTCTCTACACCTCAGAACATCCCACGTTGTCACCTCCTGTTCCATACAAGTACCCACCTACTCAGGTGCATGGAGATGGCAAGGACAGTAGCCTCTCTGGGCTCCGGGCTGCTGCATTGAGAGCCACACTCCAGATGGAGTGTGAGATCCAAGGAGCTCAGACCTGCGCCTCGAGTGCGGCCGCGTACTTCTGGGATCCCTGAGCCCTCCCTCGAGGGCTGCAACTCAACAGTTCCCAGCCCTACTATAGACAGTGGCAAACTAAGGTTCTGCCCGGGTGTACTGTCAGAGCTCGCTGCTAGGCCCAAGGATAGACAGTGAAGGGTCAAACCGTGTGCCAGTGCAGCTGGAAGGGGTCAGCTGCTCCACCAGAGGGAACCCACAGAGAGTCAACTGGGATGGACTGGACACTTCAGAAAGAAGACAGCCATGTGCGATCAGAACAGCACCCACCCTGCCTGGGCCACAGAACCAAATGTCCCTGTTCCTGTCTGTCACTAGCGTTACTGCCCCCCTGGCCCCCAACAAACACACTCTTGAGGTTGACACAGAGAAGTAGCACTACCTTGCTTGACAGCATTCTTACCCTATGCACTGTTTGCACGGAGACAGGTTTGTGTAAGACTTGCTATAGTGCGGTAGTGGTGATTGGTGAGGTGAGCGTCTCTGGCTACTAGTTACACCGTGGTTCTAACAGTTTTGCTTTCTGCACAAGAAGCTTTGTAAGTGAGATCTTAACATTTTGAAAAGAAAAGATAGCCCCTTGTGTGGCCATGACCTCACCTTTGCTGAGGTTCATGACTGGGTCAGGGAGTGTACTCACCATCAATTCCACACTTTCATTACCTAGGGAAACCTCGAATCAAGGACAGTCTCCCACCCCCTAATCCCCCTCCACCTTCAGACCTGCTAGCCAACCTCCTGTCTGGATTGGTCTCTTCCAGAAGCTTCCAAGTATTCTCTCAATGCTTGCCTGTCGCTGGCCTCTGTCCCTCAGTGCAGCCTGGTTCTCACCCCTTCCCTGCAGGCTTAGTCTCGATGCTGTGGGCGTTTCACAATCCAATTAGCCAGTTATCAGTGGACTGGGGCGTTGACTCTACTTGTTAAAAAACAATTAATTACGATCATTATTAATTAATAAGTGTTACTAAGTATTAATTAATGCCGATTGTTTGACATCATCTCCTTCCCCTTTCTTTTTGCTTCCTTGTTCTTTACCCTTTTTATTCCCTCCTCCCTTCCCCCTTTTCCTTTTCTCCTTTCCTTTCCTTTCTTCCTCCTTCCCTCCCTCTCTTCCTATTATTCTTGTCTTCTTTCTTCCTTCCAGGCTAGCTTCAGATTCACAGTCCTCAGGCTTTGAAGTGCTGGATTACACTACCTCTGACTCTACCCTTTGTGCATGGGGGTAGGGGGGGGAGAACAAGATGCTGTTCTCTGTGCAATATCACACATAAAATCTTTAAATTTGTTCTTTCCCATTTTTTACTTTATGGTTATGACTTTGTCATCCATGGCTCCCAGGAAACTTTCCTTGGGGACTTTCCTCTGTCCCTGGTGAGCACAGGGAGAGATGCTAAAGCTGACCCAGCGTGGCTGGTGAGGTCTGAGGGAAGACAGCTGCCTCTGCTTCCCTTTTTCCTGCCTGGYGTGGCTGGACTTAGGAGACCACGGAGAACATAAAAATGGTCACATTTGGACTGGAGTTTGCGGGCAACTCCATTCAACCTGGAAGCTGGTTTGAAGGACTCAGGCACCCTACCTGAGATGCAGAAGATACTCTGACCACCTACCTGCTTCTGGAGGGAAGTCGTGGCTGGGCACACGCACGACTGTGGGACCCTTTCTTGCTGATTTCTTTGGCTCAACGTGTAAAACTTCTGGAATACAGGTGGTGTGGGCAAGAGTAGTTTGCTCAGTGATCCTACAGAGGAAAAGTCTGGAGAAGGTAGAGCTGACACCCAAATATGAGTGTGTATGTGAGTGTGTGTGTGTGTGTGTGTGAGTAAGTGTGTGCATGAGTGTGTATGTGTGTGTATGAATGAGTGTGTGTGAGTGTGTGTATGAGTGTGTGAGTGTGTATGTGTGAGTGTGTGTGTATGAGTGAGTGTGTGTGAGTGTGTGTGTGAGTGTGTGTGAGTGAGTGTGTGCATGAGTGTGTGTATGTGTGTGTATGAATGAGTGTATGTGTGTGTGTGAGTGTGTGTATATGAGTGTGTGTGAGTGTGTGTGTATGTGTGAGTGAGTGTGTGTCTATGAGTGTGTGTGAGTGTGTGTGTATGTGTGTGAGTGAGTATGTGTGAGTGTGTGTGAGTGTGTGTGTATGTGTGAGTGAGTGTGTGTCTATGAGTGTGTGTGAGTGTGTGTGTATGTGTGTGAGTGAGTGTGTATGTGTGAGTGTGTGTGTATATGTGTGAGTGTGTGTATGTGTATGTGAGTGAGTGTGTATGTGTGTGAGTGAGTGAGTGTGTGTGAGTGAGTGTGTGTGTGAGTGAGTGTGTGTGAGTGTGTGTGAGTGTGTGTGTTTTGAGGTCTCATGCAGCCCCAGCTTGGTGCACACTCACTCTGCAGCTGAGGGTGACCTTGAACTTGTGATCTTCCTGCTCTGAAAGAGCCCTGGGATTGCACCCATCTGCCACCCCACTTGGCTTCTACTAGAGGTAGAAACCAGGGCTTCATGCACGCTAGGCTGGCATTCCACTGACTGAGTTGTAGCATTAAAAAAAGGTAAAATGACAGTTGCAGAGATGGCCCAGCAGTTGACAGAAATGGGTGCCTTTTTGAGAAGAGCCAGGTTCAGTTTCCTGCATCCAGGTCCCAGTGGCTGACACCTGTCACACCTGCCTGTCACTCCAGCTCGTGGAATCCCAGGCCCTCTTCTAGACTACTCAGGCACTGCTCTGACACACAAATCAAACACACACACACACACACACACACACACACACACTCACACTCACACATGCCCATGCACCTTGTCTGTGATCCTAGTTACCTGAGAGGCTGAGGCGGGAAAATCACGAGCTGAATGGTACCTTATGCTGGAGTGAGACCCTGTCTCAAAAACAACAGCAAAAGTTAAGAGGACCGAGGCACGTAGCTCAGTAGTGCTGCACTTACCTAGCTTGAGGGAGGCCTTCATGCTAAATGAAAGTGTGTGTGTGTGTGTGTGTGTGTGTGTGTGTGTGTGTGTGTGTGTGTTGTGTGTGTGTGTAAACAGCCAGGCAGGCAGGCAGGCAGACAGACAGACAGACAACCATAGTGCTCTAGCCTCAAAGCTAGAAACCACTCCAGTTGATACTGCCCCATATGAGTTGCCTTCCTGGGACACGGATGGCCATATCCAGGAGTCTGAGGCATGGAGGAAGAGAGTCCAGTACTTGTGACAGGTTGTGTCCAGTGATCAGTGGCTGGAGATTCTCCCTGTTCGCGTCTCTGTTACAATGGAATGTCTCCCCCACCTCCCCGCTGCTGTTTTCAGGGCTCCTAGTGCCCGAGTCCAGCTGCCTGACAGAGACGTGTTAGAGACAGAATACAGGCCTCCTGGCTTGGTCATAGGAAGAGGGTAAAGGACATTTGCCCAGTACAGGGAAGGGCCAACCTCTCTAAGATGCTGCGACAGAATATGTGATGGAGTCCAGCAGACTCCCCGGCTATCAGTAGGAGCAGAATGCCTTGAAAAGGACAGTTCCAGTTTGAAAAGAACTGGGGGTAGGTGGGTGGGTGGGTGGGCCCTGCATGGCTTCCCAGCAAGAAATCCCAGCCCTGGAGAGCCACCAGTGCTTCGGGGCTCCATGAGGCAACTCCCCCGCCCCCAGGGAAAAGAGGCACGCTAAGGAGGTCCTCTTCCAATGAAGACTCAGCCTCACAGAGTCTGCAGAGCTTGCTGAAATTTGGGCAGGGGAGGATCCCTAGGGCCCCACCAGCACTGCTGGCAGAGGCCGTGGTCCCACGGGGCACAAACCGTGAGTCAGGCTGAGGTGGAATGCCATTGAGCATGCTGAGATCTGCAGCTTGGAAGAGGAGCTCAGACCCTGCCCTGATCAAAAGCGAAGAAGATGGATTAGGGCAGCGCAAACAGCCCCGAGCCCCAGCCAGCCTCTGGGGGCCAGGGCGTACATGTTTTCTGTGCTCCCGGAGCCAGAACTGCACATCCAAGATGACGACCATGGCTAGCTACCACCTGCATGGTGAGGAAGGTGGAGGAGACCCAGGAAGATATTGGCAGAGTGATTGGTTCCTTCAAATTCAGACTGCCGTTGTAGTTGGTTGATTGGCTTTTTTATGTGACTGAGGGCCCATTGGCTTCTCTGCCCACAGAATCCACTCCAAGTCCTCTGGTTTCCCAGAACCAGCAGTGACCATGTTTGCTGGGCCTATATTGCTGTCCTCTGGGAAGAATAGTGCTGGTAGCAATCAAAAGTTCTAGCTAGGGGCTGGAGAGATGGCTCAGCGGTATAAGAGCACTGACTGCTCTTCCAGAGGTCCTGAGTTCAAATCCCAGCAACCACATAGTGGCTCACAATCATCCATGATGAGATCTGACGCCCTCTTCTGGAGTGTCTGAAGACAGCTACAGTGTGCTTATTTATAATAAATAATAAATCTTGGGGCCAGATCGAGCAAGGTTAATGGGAGCGAGTGGGACCGACCGGAGTGAGCAGAGGTCCTAAATTCAATTCCCAGCAACCACATGAAGGCTCACAACCAACTGTACAACTACAGTGTACTCATATACATAAAATAAATAAATAAATCATTAAAAAGTTCTAGCTATAGGGCTGAAGAGATGGCTCAGCAGTTCAAGGCACTTGTTGTAGAGGTCCTGGGTTTAGTTCCTAGCACCCACACTGGACAGCTCACAACCATCTGTAACCCAGTTCTAGGAGCACTAACCCCGTCTTCTGGCCTCCTTGCCCACCTGCATGCATGTGGTTGCTGCACACACAGACCAACAAGCACACACACATATACATGTAAATAAAAACATAATTTTTTTTTTTTTTGGTTTTTCGAGACAGGGTTTCTCTGTGTAGCCCTGGCTGTCCTGGAACTCACTCCGTAGACCAGGCTGGCCTCGAACTCAGAAATCTGCCTGCCTCTGCCTCCCAAGTGCTGGGATTACAGGAGTGCGCCACCACACCCGGCTTCAAAAACATAAATTTTAAAAACAGTTCTCATGGTGGGTTCAGGCCAGTCTCTCTGGGCCTCCATCTCTGTCCCTTGTATCCCATGCAACAAAATTTCAAGCTCCTTGGAGTTTAACACAGCCATCCTGATTTATTTTACAGCCCTGGGGTTGGGCAGTCTGCGATGGGTCCCAGCCAATGCAGAAGTCAGGTGTCGGGAGTGCCACACGCCTTTCTGGAGCCTGCGAGAGAACACCTTTTCTCGTTGATTTTTTCTGAAACCACTGGCATTCCTTGGCTCCTGGTCCCCTCCTCCTTTTCAAAGTGGCCGGTTGAATCTTCCTGATATTTTGTCTGAAGTTGGCTTCTGCCTCCCTACTTTACCTGGTGTCTTACTCAGGGTTTCTATTCCTGCACAAACATCATGATCAAGAAGCAAGTCGGGGAGGAAAGGGTTTATCCAGCTTACACTTTCCACGCTGCTGTTTATCACCAAAGGAAGTCAGGACTTAAGCAGGTCAGGAAGCAGGAGCTGATGCAGAGGCCATGGAGGGATGTTCCTTACTGGCTTGCTTTCCCTGGCTTACTCAGCCTGCTCTCTTATAGAACCCAGGACTACCAGCCCAGGGATGGCACCACCCACAATGGGCCCTCCCCCCTTAATCACTAATTGAGAAAATGCCTTACAGCTGGATCTCATAGAGGCATTTCCTCAAGGGAGGCGCCTTTCTCTGTGATAACTCCAGCTTGTGTCAAGTTGACACAAAACCAGCGAGTACACCTGGCAAGACCTTTTTGGACACTGGGCCCGGCTACAGCACAGGATACTGACTATCTCACAGTCAGTTGTTGAGCAATCCAAACTCCCGCTGTTCGAGGGGCTCTTGGTTCTATTCCAGCTCAGGTTTGGAACACTGAGGCACAACACCACTTAGAGGCGCCTAGGAGAAAGCTGCCTATGTTCCCTAGAGCGAAGGACTGGAAGTGGGGTGCGAAGGACTGGAAGTGGGGCGAAGAGGGAGAAGGTGGGCCCCTGGCTACATACAGGTCTGTCCCTGGGATAGGAGCTCTCACAGCCCACCATAGCCTTTGTGAAACAAAACTCAGGCCAGGTCTGGAAGGCAGAAAAGCTGTACTCCATGGCAGTGAAGCAGAGGCTAGAAGATAGATGGGGCTGTGTCCCGTTGGATCCTTCTAGCATGCCATTCGAACAGGAAGAATCGGGGTAATCTGGTCAGTTATCTGTCTGTAAGAGGCGTAGGGACAAGATGCAGGCAAGAAGTGCCAAGTGCCACAACTCGAGTCACCTTCTTTGCTGCCATGGCTCAACCCGGAACTCAGAGCCTCCAGACACCCAAGTCTCTTCTGAGTGGGGAGTGGGGGCATTTCTGAGCAGCTGGGACAAATGAGCGAGGAGAGCATACATCTGAGATGGAAGAACCATAGGGGTGGATCTAGAGTGCTCCGGAGAAGCAGAGCCCCAAGGGTGGGTGGCACTGTAACTGGCTGTGTCACAGGCATTTCTTCCAAGGAGCCCCGATTGGTCACAGGCATACCCACTAAAACAGAGAAGGAATCTATTGGATTCCAGGTACACTCCAGTCCAGACGGGGTGAATCCACAGCCCTTCCCCTTAGCATGAGCCGTCTATTGTTCTTTCTCCTGTGATCCCAGCTGTCCCTGGTCCTGGGCGTCCTCAGGAGTGTCTACAAGGTGACCAGCAAGGGTACACGTGCAGGTCAAAGCTTGGAACAGAAGAAGCAGCAGGCATAGATCAGCTCCATTCTATAAGCTGCCCACAAAACCTCACACCCTGAGTTCACTTTAAATACCTGCTCCAGGACTGGCAAGATGGCTCAGCAGGTAAGGGCATCGGCCACCAAGCCTGAAGACCTGAGTTCCAGGACACCTATGGCAAAGGAGAGAACTGACTCCAGCAAGTTGGCCTCTGACTTCCACACATGCGTCAAATCGCACGCATACATACTCCCATAGACAAACAAATAAATCAACGTAACTTAAAAAGTCTGCTCCAAGACAGGTGAGAGCTGCTTCAGCAGCCAAGAACATCTTGACACCACACCCAGAGCGAACCTTGAGTTGATGGACTCTTGACAGCTTGGTGAGGAGAATCACCCATATCTCCTCCCCCATGTGGGCAAATGTCTGCACTGTCAGACAAAAGCCTGTCTTCGGGAAGGGCACAGTCAGAGAGCCAGAGGCAAGTCACAAACAGTTCCTTTGACAAAGCAGAGTGGTGAGCATTGGTCGACTGGGGAGATGACCTAAGACCCCTACATGTTGGGTTGTAAGCTTCAAAGTGGGGTCATGTCTCAGGAAGCTAGTGGCTCCCAACTTGCCTGACAATAGAGAGAGCCCTCTGGGAAATGTGGACAACTGCTTCTAAAGTCTAGGTAAAGATACTTCAACAGGACAATAATTTCCCTCAGGAATGTGCAGTCGGAGGGCAGCTTTCTGCTCTCCTAGTACTGAGGTTAAACTCACATTCTGCTCAGAGACAGGGAAATCCCAACTCAAGAGATTAAGGTAGCCCCAGATTAAAAGCACCCCCCCCCTTTTTTTTGGTTTTTCGAGACAGGGTTTCTCTGTACAGCCCTGGCTGTCCTGGAACTCACTCTGTAGACCAGGCTGGCCTTGAACTCAGAAATCCGCCTGCCTCTGCCTCNCAGGCTGGCCTTGAACTCAGAAATCCGCCTGCCTCTGCCTCCCAAGTGCTGGGATTAAAGGCGTGCGCCACCACCGCCCGGCAAAAAGCACCCCTTAATAGTCAGCAGAAGTAAGCCCAAATCCTTCCTGAAGGAGAGATCCCAGTGAGGCCTCAGGATTTCTCCAGAGGAAACACTGTCTAATATGAATTCAAACACAAGGAAACCAGCTGGAGATGGAGAGGCAGGTATGGGTATTTGATGCTCTTACAGAGGGGTCTGGTTTGGTTTCCAGACCCCAAGAAGCAACAGGCAAACATCTGTAATTCCAGTTTCAGGGGATCCAATGTCCTCATCTGGCCTCTATAGGTACCTATACACATGTGGTGCATACAAACTCAAGCACACATGTACAAAAAATACAAAATAAAATAGACCAAATGTGGTGGCCTAATCCCAGCACTCAGGAGGCAGAGATTGAGTTCGAGGCCAGCTTGGTCTACATAGTAAGTTCCAGGACAATCAGAGCTAGATAGGGTCTCAAAATAGTGAGACCCTGATACAAAAGCAAATAAATATATGGATAGAAACCTAAATAATGTCATTTCAGTTGGAGCCAGTGTGAGCTGCCAAATCTATAATTTTCCTATTTATTTATTTATTTATTTATTTATTTAATGCATATAAGTATACTGTATCTGTCTTCAGACACACCAGAAGAGGGCATCTGACCACTTTACAAATGGTTGTGAGCCACCATATAGTTGCTGGGAATTGAATTTAGGACCTCTGGAAGAGCAGTGTTCCTAACCACCGAGCCATCTCTCCAGTCCAATTTCTCTCTTCTTACAATTAATTTTATGTGTATGCGTGTGTTTGCCTGCATGTATGTCTATACACCACGTGTGTGCCAGGCACACAGGGAGTCCAGAAGAGGATGTTTGATCTCCTGGAACTGGTGTTAACAGATCATTGTGAGTCATGATGTGGATACTAGGAACTGAACCCAGGTTCTCTGGAAAAAACAGTTGAGTGTTCTTTTATTAAAGAATTTATATTGTGCCTTGGTGTTTTGCCTGCACGTATGTCAGATCTTGGAGTTACACACAGTCGTGAACTACCATATAGGACTGGAATGAGCCCGTGTCCTCTGGAAGAGCAGCCAGTGCTCTTAACTGCTGGACCAACTCTTTAGCCCCGAGTCAGTGTTTTTAACCCCTGAGCCAACTCTCCAACCCCATCTATACTTTCTTAATCCATCACGAAGTACTAGAAAGTGCCAAGACAGGGGTGGCAGAGGGATCAGAGGATCTTGGCCAACTGGGAGTCAGGAAGGCTTCCCACGGAAGGGAACAGAATGACCGCTCTTGCCCAGTGTCAAGTGAGCTGGAAGTAAGGGTATGGCTAGCAGTCCCTCGCAGGTCCCAGCTGTCTTCCGGAGAGCTACATAGCACACTCCAGGCCTGGTCTCTGCCTGGGCAGGTCTGAGGCTCCCAGCTCAGCTCTCAGCAGCAATTAATCTCTGGGGGCCTTGGGTCATGTGGGAGGAGGTGGAGGCCAGAACAGAGAAACTCCAGCTACAAGACAATCTGATGCTTTCCCTCTTCCTGGCCTCCACGGGCACACACACACACACACACACACACACACACACACACGCACGCACGCACGCACGCACGCACGCACGCACGCACGCACGCACGCACAGAGGTAAAAAATAAAAACTCATGTAAAGAATAAAAACAAATCTTTAAAAATGAAAAAATAGGACAATTTCATTCTATATATATGTATATGTATATATATAATATATAGTGCATTTGTGTGTATTTTTAAGAAGCTTTATAGTAGGTTTCTATATATATATTTAAAGGTCTTTGGTGTCATTTATCCCTACCCTTAACCCTCCTCTAACCTACCCTCCACCTCTCTACCTGGTATAACACTTCCTGTTCCATTATTCTCATTTAACGTTTTATTCCAGTATATTCTATTGGCCCTCCCTTACACATCTCTCAGCATGGCTCCTTAGTAAGCCTCAATGGATACTCTAAATGAAACACACACATACATCTGAAGAGCCGAAGCTAACAATCCCAGTTGAGCGAAAACATGATGTTTGTTTTCTGGGTCTGGGATACCTCACTCAGAATGATTGTTTCCAACTCCATTAGCCTGCAAATGACATGATTTTGTTTTTCTCTGTAGCTGAATAATATTTCATTGTGTAAATAATTTTCAATATCCACTTGTCACGACAGACATCTAGGCTGTTTCTATTCCCTGGCTATTGTGAGTAGAGCAGCAATGACTGTGGATGAGCGGGTATCTCTGAAGTGGAGTCCTTCGGAAAGTTGAATCATGTGGTAGATCTGTTTTTAGGGTTTGGGGGGACCTCCACACTGATTTCGATGGTGGCTACATTGTTTTGCTTACTGATTGACCAGTTAGCATCCGTTAATAAGGGTTCCCTTTTCCCCACATCCCTGCTGGCATGGTCAGTCCCTTTCCCCTCATCTCTGCTAGTGCTTGTCATCATTATCTTTAATCTTGGTATTTCTGACCTGAGTGGCATGAAACCTTGAAGATGTTTTCTGTGCATTTCCCTGATGGCTAAGGATGATGAACATTTTAAAAAGTGTTTCTTATCAATTTGCAACTCATCTTTTGAGAACTGGGGTTGGGGTTGTTTGTTTGTTTGTTTGTTTGTTTGTTTGTTTTTTGAGATAGGGTTTCTCTGTGCAGCCCTGGCTGTCCTGGAACTCACTATGTAGACCAGGCTGGCCTCAAACTCACAGAGATCCACATGCCTCTGCCTCCTGAGTACTGGGATCAAAGGCATGTGCCACCACTGCCCATCAAGAACTCTGTTTAATTCTATGCCCCATTTAAAATGACTTGTTTTCTTTTTTGAAATTTTGATCTTTTCTTTCTTTTTTCTCCATTAGTTTACTTATTCATGGACTGGTGAGATGGCTCAGTGGTTAAGAGCACTGACTGCTCTTCCAGAGGTCATGAATTCAAATCTCAGCAACCACATGGTGGCTCACAACCATCTGTAATGAGAAACAAATAAAGAACCTATGGTCTGGAGTGAACGGGGGCTGGAGCAAGAGGGAGAAAGGGAAGGGGGGAAATTTACTTATTCATTTTCCATCCCTACCACTGCCCCCTTGATCTTTTCAGATATTCTAGATTCTAATTCTCTATCAGACATCTAGCTGATAAAAGTTTTTAGTTCTTTTTTCCCCCAATCTGTAGTCTGACACTTTACTGGAGTGATGGTGTTCTTTTCTGTGCAGAATTCTTTTAGTTTTATGAAGTCCTGTTTGTTAATTGTTGGTCTCAATGCCTGAATACTGGGATTGTGTTCAGGAAGTCTTTTTTACTGTGCCAGGGAGTTCAAACATATTCTCTCCTTTCTCCTTTCTCAGAGCTGGCGGTTTGAATATGCTTGGCCCAGTGAGTGGCACTGTTAGGAGGTATGGTCTTGTTGAAGGAAGTGTGTCACTGTGGGGGGTGGGCGATCAGACCCTCCTTCTAAGCCCATGGGAGCCAGTCTTCTAGAGGCCTTCAGATGAAGATGTAGAACTCTCAGCTCCTCCTGCACCATGCCTGCCTGGATGCTGTTCCCACTTGATGATAATAGACTGAACCTCTGAACCTGTGAGCCAGCCCCAGTGAAATGTTGTCCTTATAAGAGTTGCCTTGGCCATGGTGTCTGCTCACAAGAGTAAAACCCAAACTGAGACACAGAGGCAGAGTATCAGGTCTATGTTTGGTCTGTAGTGGTTTGAATATGCTTGCTCCAGGAAGGGGTACTCCTGGCCAGTGTAGCCTCGTTGGAGGAGGTGTGTCACTATGGAGGCGGGGCTTTGAGGTAATATATAGGTTCAAGCTCTGTCTAGTGTGAGACACAGTAGTTTTCTCCTGGTTGCCTGGGGGATCAAGATTAGAACTCTCACCTCCTTCTCCAGCACCATGTCTGCCTGGACACTGCCATGTTTCCTGCCATAAGAATGGCCTGAACCTCTGAAACTGTAAGCCAGCCTCAATTAAATGCTGTCATTTAGAAGAGTTGCCTTGGTCATGATATGATGTCTCTTCACAGCAATGGGAACCCTAAGACAAGGTCCTTGATCCATTTGGAGTTGAGTTTTGTGCAGGGTGAGAAGTAAGAACCCACATTCCATTCTTCAGGAATCTTTTCAGTTTGACCAGCACCACAGTTTCTCCTTGGAGAAGAAACAAGGGGGCTGGAGAGATGGCTCAGCGGTTAAGAGCACCAACTGCTCTTCCGAAGGTCCTGAGTTCAAATCGCAGCAACCACATGGTGGCTCACGACCATCCATAACGAAATCTGACGCCCTCTTCTGGAGTGTCTGAAGACAGCTACAGTGTACTTACATGTAATAAATAAATAGATCAACCACAGTACCAGGAAACGCTGCACTAGGTGAGCTCACTGAAGAACTTCATAATTTATTCTAGACTCCCTATAAATAGAACCCCCAATTAGCGTTTGCACTGTCAGCTGGTAACTACTAGAATAAGGATTTATGCAAAGCATTATACACACAGTAGCTTACCACTACTGAAAACAAGTGCAGTCCCCTTAGGAAAGAAATCCAACTGGACTCTAAATTACACAGAGTAGCGACAAGACTCCCCACGCTTGGGAATGTAAAACATTTCATTTAAAATGTTGCCATTGTGACAGACAAAGTAGCTCTTATAAGTGCGCAGGATACATTCTATAGCTTCCAAGCTTGCATTTTTATGGTCTAGCTTAACAGGCCCAGTTGTTACACATCAGAATCAAGTCATAACCAATTTATAGAGAAAGAGCCTGTGCGTATTTATTGATCAATTCCCATCCTTAATGGCTCCCTTACAGGTCATACAGAAACAGGCATCACCAGAAGCAAGAAATGCCGCCGTCCCTTCTGCACAGCTGTCACTCGTTCTGGCTGAGCCTCAGTGCTCACCCCACTCATCCAGAGTGACATAAGCACACAACAGCCTACGATAAGCAATTTCTTATAGAGTCGCAGGTAAAAGAATTTTACAGGACAAATTAAAAATGCCATTAAAAAACTACCTACGTCTCCACCCTCCATGTATCTGGCGAGGTGACTGGATGCCTTTGGGCGCCCTAGTTGACTCATGTCTAGTGTGTTGGCGTATGGACGCTACTTCAGGTGTACTTCGCCAGCCTCTCGAAACGCAATAGCCATGTTCTACCATCTCAGGCTGGCTCTGAAATCCCAGGTGAGTTCTCTAGCCAACTTCTGAAAAGCGTTTTAGGGGCCAGGAACTGTGTCGAGAACGATGGGGAGGCGGGAGACCTGGAATGTTGGCTCAGTAGCTAAAAGCACTTGTTGTTGTTGTTGTTGTTGTTGTTGTTGTTATTGTGGTGTTGTTTATTTTTAACTTCTTGGGCTTTGTGAATTTCACATCAGGTACCCTAGTCACAATCATCTCCCCACCCCCTTATATCTGCCCTTCACCTTTGCAACCTCCTCTACCCCCAAAATAAAAAACACACAACCAACCAACCAACCAACCAAACCAAGCATAGAGAGCATCTCATCATGGAAGCCGTGGTGTGTCACAGTCTATCCCTCTGTGCACACATCTGCACTTGCAGACGTTCATTGCCATTGCAGTAAGTCATTGGTCTGGCTTGAGAGCTCTAGTTTCTGTGCCGCCATCTTTATTGGGTCCTCATCAGGATTCCTTCCAGTTACTCTGCTGTTGCCCTGTGTCAGGGAGATTCTGCAGCTTTGGATCAGCAGGACTTGGCCTTCCACGTGTCCCAAATGTTCCGCAGATGATATAAATTTGGGGGTGGGCCTACTTGGTGCCCTGGATCTGGGTCTGGGTTGGTCAGTATGCTGGCTCTTCCTTATCTGCACCACCATGTTGACTTCTTTAACACTACTCTGGCTAGGCCAGCCAGTGCCGCCATCGGGAGGAGGTAGGGTCAGCTCTCCTGCTCTCATGCCCTTGGCGCCGCTCACCTCCAGAGCCAAATCCATTGTGCTACCCAGTCAAGGCACAGGGCTCACACTCCCAAGTGCTGCAGCCAGTGACGGGGCAGGGCTAGCAGTTTTGCTAAGAGTATTCGTTGCTCTTGCAGAGGACCTGGGTTTGGTTCCCAATGCCCACATGGTGGCTCACAACCATGCATACCTCCAGTTTCAAGAGATCAGATGCCCTCTTCTCACCTGTGTGGGCAATGCACACACATGGTACACATACATACAAGCAAGCAAAACACTCATACACATAAGATAAAAATAAATAAATCAAAACACACACACACAAAATCCTACAAACCCTGGGCCTGGAGAGGCTGCCCAGCCATTAAAAGCACTTGCTGCTCTTGCAGAGGACTCAAGTTTAGCTCCCAGCACCTAAGTCACAGTTGCCTGGGGCTCTAGCTCCAGGGAATCTGATGTCTTCCTCCGGCTTCCTCGGGTACCGCACTCCTGTGCACATAATCCTACACAGACGTACACATAATTTAAAAAATAAAGCAATTCTCTTTTCTCTAAAAGTTTCCCCCTTTGACTCTGTCCATCTCAAAATATGATGCCCTGTGTTTGTTCATTACAACTGTTTTAATTTCGTTCACTCTAAAATTACTTTCCTTTTTCTTTCCAATATCTCCCCGCTCTTCGAATGTACAGTCGTCTGTGTTCTCGCTCTAGTGAATCCTGCTGCCCCTTCACAGTCCCGTCATTTTCGTGCCTTCCCTGGCTCCAGTTCCCACCGTGGGGCGTCCTGCGTTCCCGCCAGACTTCAGTCAGCTTGCTGTCTCACCATGCACACGGGCTGTTTGCATTGCAATCTGTTCCGCCAAAAAGCAATCGAAACTCCCTTTCCTGGAAGTAGCTACATTCCACGTGCTCAGTAGCCACGTGTGGTTAATGGGTACACTGTACAGAACAGACTAGCTGTAGAAAACGCGTGCAATTCTAGAAAGTTCTGTAGTGTATACCGTTGGCCTATAGACTCCTAAAGGTTCCCTTACAAGAACTTATGATGGACCTGGCTACCATCCTGTCTACAGTTCATTTTTACATGGGAAGCTTCTTCAGCTCTCTGAAGGGATCACAGGGACCATGAAGGCTGTGCTGGCGGTGACTACCTGTCATGCGCATTGTTGTCTTGTGCTGGCCCTGCCCCCGCCCTGGCCCCTCCTCTGGCCCCTCCCCCCAAACTGTTCTTCATTCTTTCCTTTATTGTTCTCCAACAGATCCTGGAGCTCTCTGTCTTGTCTGCCAACCTCCACCTGCTTCCGGAGATCCCATTCCTTTGCCTCTGTGGCCCCTGTTCTTCTTCAAGTAGACTGTCCTGGAGGATTGGGTGAGGATGTATCCTCAAGAAAGAAACCGTGTCTGGGCTCCTCCGTGCCTAGACTGTCCACACTGTTGATCTTCTTGCACCCTGCTCCCAAAACCACCAAGGACCACGGGCCAGGAAGTCCCCTCCTCAACCGGGTCCGGCCCCATGAAAGCTGCTTCTAACACCTGGCTTTCCGGAGGTCCCTGCTGTCCACTCTCGTCCTCTCCCTGTGCACACATTCTCCAACATTCTCTGTACACGTTCTCACTTCTCCCACAGCTCACTGCCCCAGCTACCAAAGCCCCTGTTCTGGTTCCCTGCCCCCAGTCCTTCATTTCCTCTGCTAGCTCCTCACCACCCCCACCAGCTCACTGAGCCCAGCCCCTCACCCACCTGCACTGGCTCACTGCCCTCAGCCCTTCATTCCCTCCGCCGGCTCCTCACCACCCTGTTGACGTATTTTTGGACTGCTTTATTGGGTTCTTATGTCTAGCACCCTTCCAGCCCTCATTTCACCCTAACACTAGGTAGGAGAGACAGGTTAGCGGAGAAAGGCGATGCAGACCTCTTTAGACCACTTCCTGCTGACTGAGGGCATTGAATTCCACGGGGCAAGTCCAACCCTCACTGTTAGAATATCTCCAATCAGCAAACCAGCACAACAATCCAGCATTAGCAAACGCAGCAGCAGGGACCACCAGCAGCCACGGGCTTTCTAAAAAGTCCCCAGAATTCCAAACATAAGCTGCCTGCGGGTGGTAAAAATCACACCCCTCCTAGATCATGAGACATAGTGGCTGTGCACAGTCAGAGGCAGCCCCATATTCCACACCTGGATAACACATAACATAACTGGAGTTTTGTTTTGTCTTTTTTTTTTTTTTTTTTCAGAGCTGAGGACCGAGCCCAGGGCCTTGTGTAGGCAAGTGCTCTCTCTACCAATGAGCTAAATCCCCAGCCCCATAACTAGGTTTGTTTGTTTGGTTGGTTTTTTTTTTTTTTGTTGTTGTTGTTGTTGTTGTTGTTTTGGTTTTTCGAGACAGGGTTTCTCTGTGTAGTTCCGGCTGTCCTGGAACTCACTCTGTAGGCCAGGCTGACCTCGAACTCAGAAATCCGCCTGCCTCTGCCTCCCAAGTGCTGGGATTAAAGGCGTGCGCCACCAACGCCTGGCCCTGGGTTTCTAAAGAAACCAAAATTCTCTGTCACCTCACTGGTTCACTGTCTCCAACCCCTCACCCCTGCATTTACTCACTGCCCCCACCCCTTCACCCCTGCATTTATTCTCTGTCCCCAGCCCCTCACCTCCCCTGTACTGTCCTGGTGTTTCCGTCTCCCCAAATGCTCATACACTGGCCCATATATGCCCACAGCTTCCAGAGTCCAGTGTTAACTTGCACCTGCCCCAGAACCTAAAGATCCCGAAGACTGTTACCCCTCCAAGGTCTAACCTCCTCAGATGCTTCCTAGGTTTTAAGATTTCCCCTCCTGGTAACCAAAAGGCTCACACCAGGACAGGTCTCCCCTCCAGTCCTCTGGCCCTAGTGAGCATGCGATAAATGGTTCACACGTGGGTCTTTCATCCCCAGAAGGTCTTCATGGGGCAGATCTGCTGGTCATGGGCCTCCGTGAATGGCTGTGGAAGGAGCAAGGGGTAGGGGAAAAGTAAGGAGGCAGCCATCAGCCTTTGAAGTAAAGAAACAAAGGCTTCGAGACCTTAACGGGGACTGGCCAAGGTCACCAAGCAGGTGAAACTCAGAGCCCAGACTATATCAGGGCCAGCAGTCTGTCCCAAAGTGAACACAGACAGAGGTACAAAAAAGAAAGACTCTGCCACGTGGTCCCAAGTGGTGCCTGTGCTTGGCAGGCTGCTGGTAGGGAGAGGGGTAACAGGCCATCCAGGAGTGCGACGTCTGTTCTCTGTGATGTGATACCACCTGCAGCCACAAGGTGGAGCACCTGTCAGCTCTAAAGCCCTAACTTGTTCAGAGGGGTTTGCAGTTTACCATCTCCAGCTACCTTGGGCACTGGCTCACTACCCACAGCTCCCATGCCAGGCGGGAAGCTCGGAGCCTGCTTTCTGGCGCCCCGACAAGGCCCGGCAAGGCTGTACAGAAGACCCTCTTCTCTATTCCAGGAGTAGAGCCTCCAAGGGTCACAGCGAGAGTTGGAGATCCTAGGGCAGGACCTTCCCCATGTCAGGTCACATCACATCCATGTTCCTTCCAAGATGTCCACACCTTGTCATGCTGTCATGGGAACAACCTAGAACAGAGTGTCCCCATCTCCCACAGGCTGCTGCTGCTTGAYTCCTCAGTGGGAAGAGAATAGGGGCTGAGACCCAGTCCCAGCTGCTGTCTGGTTACAGAGGGCAGCTCACTCCTGCACCTTACAGACATGGAAATTAAGGATCCAGGGCGATAGTTCTCAACGTGTGGGTCGCAACCCCTTTGGGGGGGTCACATATCAGATATCCTGCATATCAGATATTTGCATTTTGATTCATAACACTAGCAAAATTATAGTTATGAAGTGGCAACAGAATAAGTTTATGGTGTGTGTGTGGGTCACCACAGCATGAGGTACTGTATTAAAGGGCTGCAGCATTAGGGAGGTTGAGAACCACCGTTTTAGGGCGTCCAATCTTTGTGCGAGCCATGTCACATTAAGATCACTGGTCTTTCTTCTGTGAGACTGGAATAAACGGTAAGTCCGGCTTGTGTGATGGACTGGCCTCTGCCTGACCCAGGGAGGTCCTGCCTGTCCCCCGGAGGTCCTCTAATAGTGAGTCATTCTCCTCCCGCTTCACAATCTCCTTTTCTGCTGTGGAAACCAGGAGATGGTGGACACTCTTGTTCCTCAACGTTCCTCAGGGCTCTGACAGGAGGCTTTGGGGACCACGAGGGCCCAGCTGGCCTCAGAGTGTAAACAGGTTCTAGCTACCTTCCTATAGATTCCAACGAGGCTCAGGAGATTGGAGGCACCTGCTGGTGTGGGCCGGCCTTAGATATCCCTCCGTATCTAGCTCACTTTAAGCAGAGGAGGTGGGGTCGGTGGTGACATTATTGGATCTCAGTGTGTGTGTGTGTGTGTATGGCCTTTCGTATCAGGTGGCTTTTAGGACAGCAAGTTCGACAGAGATTTCCTTACTCTCCAAGGTCAGTTCCTTTTCACCAGGGTGTGGTCTTTGCCTTCTCTGTCTCCATATGGTCATCCCTCTCAGTCTGTGTCCGTGTCCCACTTGTCTTTTTGTAAGAACCAGGCAGCCGGGCGGTGGTGGAGCATGCCTGTAATCCCAGCACTCTGGGAGGCAGAGGCAGGCGGATTTCTGAGTTCGAGGCCAGTCTGGTCTACAGAGTGAGTTCCAGGACACCCAGGGCTATACAGAGAAACCCTGTCTCGAAAAAAACCAAATCCAAAAACAAAAAACAAAAAACAAAAAACAAAAAACAAAAACAAAAACAAGAACCAGGTAGATAGCTGGGCAGTGGTGACTGACACATGCCTTTGATCCCAGTACTTGGGAGGCAGAGGCAGGTGGATCTACAGGTTCGAGGTCAGTCTGGTCTACAGATCGAGATCCAGGACAGACAGGGTTACACAGAGAAACCCTGTCTCAAATACTCCCCTCCCCCCAAGAACCATGCAGCTTAGACTACCTTATATGGCCCCATTGGCTTTTCTGGCCTCTGTAAAGACCCTGTCTTCAAATGCAGTCATGTTCCGAGGTCTGGTGAATTAGGACCTCAGTATTCAGATTTGTGAGACACAGTCCAGACCTCAAGAACCTTTATCAATTAACGAGGTGCCATGGTTGTGCCCAGCCTCTGAGCAGATTGTGAGCGTGGTAACCCCAAGTTCTCCCGGGGGGCGGGGAAGGGTGGTGTCTGTTCAAGTCTATCTTCTAGAATGTACTTTATTGACCAGTTTCATTTCCCACCAGGCAGTGCCTAGGAGTGGGCACCCAGTGGATATTTGTGGACAGAAGGGTAGGGATTAGGGATCCTAGGAAGGCCCCGGAAGTTTGGCTCTGTTGTTGGGTTCCTGTCTATCTCCTCATCCTGGACACTTATGCAAAGAACTTTCTTGGGCACCCTCTGGGTTAGGCCAGGCTCGGGCTGTTGACTGTATCTGCTGGCTCCCTTCCTGATGGGGTGATGCCATCGCTTCAGGTGGCCCAGCTTGACCAGAAGTCCCAGCATCTCCCAGGCTCCCTTCCCCTTCCCATCACCACAATACATGCAGGTGGAACCAGAAACAGCAGAGGAGATATGCTACCAGAATAAGGGTAGGAAGGATTCTCCCCTGGGGTCAGGAGCTGAGGGCAGGGCCTGTCTACCGAGGAACAGGAAGTCAGAGAGAGTGGCTGGAAGCTAGGGGCAGGGCTTCCTGTAACAGCCCACATAGTGCCTTTCAGGATGTCCTGTGTGGTCGTGAGGACCTGCCTGCCGTGCTATCCTCTTGAGAGCTGTGTCGGGGTGGCATGTCAGGGACTTACTTGTCTATTGCTTTGATGAGACATCATGACCAAGGCAACTTACAGACAAGTGTCTAATCTGGGGCTCCCATGGGTTAGTCCGGAACTATCACGGCAGGCAGCATGGCAGCTGACAGGCAGGCACAGTGCTGGAGTCTCTGGGAGCTTAGACTTTGAGACATGACACGAAGCAGAGATAAGTAACTGGGAATGTGGGCTTGTGAAACCTCAAACCCAGAGACACACCTCCTCTAACAAGGCTGCACCTTCTAATCCTTCCCAAACAGTGTCACCATCTGGGGAACCAAGCCTTCAAACATATGAGCCCGTGGGGTGGGGGTGGGGCATCATTCTCATTCAAGCCAGAATGCCTTCCATCAAGAGCCTGCTCTATAAAACCAGCTCCGGTCATAAAGTCCTTCTGAAGGCAGAGCCCTCCAAAGACATTTCCGTGCCACATGGGTGTACTAGGGATTAAGCTTGCAATGCGGGGACTTTGGGGACACATTTTAACTCCAGCGGGGAGGGATACCTACATGAATGCACTGAGCCTTTCCTTGTAGGAGCTACCCAGCTGAATTCCTAGGAAAGGGGTGGGAAATGACTCCTGAGAACTCTAGCTTCCTGGGAGGCCAGAACCATTTTCTAAGCCAGCTGGTCAGGGCAGGCTTCGTGGAGCTGAAACTTTGGAGTTTGGAAGTTTGGGGAGAGTAAGAGTGGAGAAATCTCCCCCTTCCTCCCCCGCAGGGAGGGTATGGCCTAGGCTATCCCGGAGGAATTGTAGAACTTGTGCTTGGGGGGGAAACCAGAGTCCTGTTTTGCTGGAGGCCAGAGAGGAAGCAGGAAAAGTCAGAGGTAGGAGGAACCAGCAACATTGGCATGGTGTTGGGCTGGGATGCGGCACAAAGGTGACTCAGAGGAGGTTCCTGCCCAGAGTAGCTCTCGTCTTGCCAAGACCAAGCCCTGCAGGCAGTTTAACCTGGCACCTCACACTGCCAGCCAAGAGCCATGGGACAGACCTCATGTTGTGTTACACATGGGCATTGCTTCTCAAGCTGCAGAGAGAGAGAGGGAGCTCACCTACTGGAACCCCTCTGGATGCCAGTCCCTGACCCTGGTTTAAAGGCCTGTCTGGAAGACAGGCAATGCTGGAGGACAAAGGGAGGGGGCCTGAATCCTGCCCCTGCCCCCAGAAAGCTTCAGCACCCCTCAAACCTCCCGGGGTGCTTGAGACATAATAAGGTGGGGGACAGTTCTGGATTGAGAGGGTTGGAGGTGAGGTAGGCAAARCCGGCAGAGCAAGCGTGGGGTCATGGGCACAGGTCTAATGCTCAGGCTGTCTCCACTTGCTGAGGCTGAGCTCGCTACAGTCACCTCCTACCCTGTAGCAGGCCTCCTAGGTCAGACCCCTTA
>BDUI01002061.1:55612-67207 GCA_002335545.1 Apodemus speciosus | reverse complement strand
GAAGAGACTCCAAAGACCCAACACTCTGAGACAAGCATGAGAGCCCAATCCCCCCAGCAATCTCCTCAGCATCTTTTCTAGAACATTCTGAGGCTCAGTTTCATGCAAACATCACTTTGCCATACAGTGATCTACACCCAGACTGGATAAGTATCTCGTATTTGAGCTGCTGGTGGCACCTGATGCTTAGAAGCCAATCTGCTGAACTTTTCACGCACTTGAGATCTGCCACCTCCATGATTTAGCTCACACGTGGGTATGGTGAGTGGACACCAGGGGCAGGCCTTAGAGTTCATATCATGACCCCTTTGCTTTCTGCTTTCTAACTGCCACCTTGYGGCATGGAACCAGCCCCCACAGCTAGAAGCCAGGCACCCACCATGCCATCCCCACTGTGTTGGACTGAATCCTCTCAGACCACCTGTCAGAGCAAACCCTTCCTCCTCCAAGTTGTTCCTGTCAACAACAATAGTAAATTGCAGAGGACTACGAAATTTAATTACGTGTGTTACATTCGGACCTACCCCGAGGACTCTTGGTTAGTAAGCCATCTGCCACCGTGCGGAAGGGTCCCCGTTGGCCTCAGCTTCAAGTAGCATGATCTTTTCATACTTCCAAAGAAGCCACCTGGGCTCTTCTCTCCCCTCTTTCTTACCCACTAAGCCCTCACTGCCAAGTCCAGGGACCTGGACTTTCAGGGTAGCTACTGAGTGGTTCCATTCTCCTAGTCTCCCTTTCATGTGGAAGACTAAGGCACTTCTTGTAGCTACTATCCTACTACTCCCATGCATCTCTGTGCTGCATCTGAACCATCCAAGCCACACACCAATGCAGAGCTACTATTTTTAATAGAAAACTGGATTCAGTTAATCCTGCATGTGAGGCCAAACAGATGCACCTCACTGTGGATGGACCAAGCCTTGATCCCCTAGCTAGTCCCTCGCCATCCTCCCATCTGGCCTGTCTTCTCACCACATGGCTTCACATGTTYACATTGGACCTTGTTTTCCTAAACCCACATGCATCTATCTCTACATCTCTGTGYCTGTTGCTTCCTGCCAGCAAGAGTTCTCCACAAGCCTGGGGACATCAGTGGCTGTTGTCACCTCCCCTGACATGCTCCCTGGCTTTCCCATGCTGCACTGGTAATCTTGCTTCTATGTGTTATCTGTCATTTTATCCACRTCCCTTAGCACCCAGGTCACATTCTGATAAGTCTTGGCCGCCTACATCAAGTGCCAGGGTGTCCCCTAGTGCTCGCCCTGGGAAGGAGGCAGCTGAATCTGTCAGTCGAAGTTCTGAGGAATCAGGGTGGGTAAGAACGGTTCAATCTTAAGATGAAGCAGCTAGCCTGAGTCAGAAGGAGAAGGAAAGGAGTTTGGTGAGAATATAGCATCCTCATGACCACAGACAAACATCAGAGGGCCAGGCACGGCGCTCAGCTTGCAAAGAAGAGCACATACAGCCTGCGCTGCACAGAGCTTCCAGTTCAATAAGGAATAAAATCAACAGCATCATTTCACAAAAACTGGGAAGCCKCAATGAGGCCCTGAAGACCATACTATCTGGAGGGAAGCAACCAGAGCAGAGCACGTGACTTTAGAGGCCGGGAAAGGCCCTCCTGAGAAAGACCATGCTGAGCCGCTGAAGACAGAATATATTAAACAAGCGAGAGACAGACAGTGGGCTATGCACTAGGGACAGCCTATGTGCAGAGAGGAACCATGTGTTCAAAGAATCTTAAGAGAAGTCCTAAGCTTGGAAACATAATGGGGGTGCACAGGGCCAGATTGACATGAGAGGTCAGGGAGGGGCCAGGAAGACACTCATGGATCCCCTCAAGAACTGTCACCTTGGGACCGAGAAGATGGCTCAGTGGTGAAGTGCTTGCCACRTAAATGTGAGGACAGAAGTTCTCACAGATAGACCAGATTGTTAGGTAACTGTGTTTCCAAGCCAAGGTCCAACCTGTGCTGTGTGAGGCATAGCCCGCTTCCTGGGCTTGACACAGGATGCTGGTTTTGGCTGCATAAAACACTTCAGAACTATGCATATCAGTTTTTCCTTCCCCGTCAGACCTCTGGTATAAGCAAGAAACAAATCTGTTTTCCTCAGACTCACTTGTTTAGATGAGCCCAAAAGCAAGAAGCGAGGGCATGTGGTCCCTGCCACTTGTTTTACAGACAGACAAACTGAAACTTAAGTAGGAGATAAGATTTGCTCCAAGTCACATCCATTCAACTGAGCCATTATTTTTCTCAGGAAACACCCAGAATTCTCCTCAGCGTGGCTCATCCCTGAGTACTTACTGAGCCACTGCTGGGCAAACTTGCAGATCCTGCCGCACCTGTACTCTGGGACTTACAAGTGGAGTACAGAGATCCCCTTGGGGAGATCTGGACCTTGGAGTTGAGTCCCCAGACATGCCCCCTGTACCTACCTGTGAGGCCTTGTCAAGTTTGAAAAGTCAACAGTTCCTCATTTATAAAACCCCCATGCTTTCTTCACTGGACTCTGGGGAAAGAAAGCCTGTCTAAGCACACAGTAAATACCTAAACCCGCCAGGTTCTTAGTCAGCACCTAAGCTTGCTAGGTTCTTAGTGCCTCAGCTTTCTAGATTTGTAGTATCTAAACTTGCTACAATTGCTAAGTGCTTAGCTGTGGGTTAATATGGTGGCCTGAATCCCTCCAGGGCTCGGGCCGCTGGGCGAGGACACAGGAAGTTTGACTGTGCATATCCCCATGCTACCGCCAGGCGGGCATAGGGCTGTTTGAAGCCACAGGACCCCACTCTGGGGATGGGRAAGGGCAGTCTGAGGTCCCCAAAGAACCTACAGAAGCCAGTTCGTGGGTTCCCGGGCCACAGGGAGGCTGACAATGACAGGTTGTTAGTCTTGGGCATCATAGACTCTGTTGGTGGGTTGGATCTAGCCTGGGGCAGAAGGGAAAAGGGCAGGGAGGAGAGCTCTGGCTGGTCCCACAGGGATGAGAGTCCTCTGTTTGCTCGGGAGGGCAGTTTGCCTGGGAGCACAGGGAGGCCTCCTGCGGGAGACTAGACGCAGCTCTTTAGAGAAAGACTTGCTCTATTACTCCAGCATGGCGGATCCAGGTGAAAAAAGGAAGCCCATGGTTTTAAAGTGTTTTTTGTTGGCAGAGAGTTGAGATGAGTGAAACCATACTCCACTTTCTCAGGGAAAGTTCCTTTTGTGGGGAGGAGTGTCTGGGAAGCAGAGCTTAACTGGCTAAGCCCTTCAGGCCTATAGGCACCTCATTAAAATGGAGATCTGTCTTGAGGCTACATGATCTGTGGTCACGTCCTCTACCTGTGAAGGGCTTGGGGTATAGCCCTACATGACTGATGACCACAGAATTATGGAGAGCTGAGGCCTCGTGTCGGGAGCCTAGTGTCTGGGAGTGTGGCAAATGGCCTTCTGTCCCTTGCAGGAACACCTGCTGGGTCACCGGGGTTTAAACATAGCTCGACCAAAAGACAGGCTGCCTTTCACAGTCCCACACTTAGTATGTACCATTTGCTGGGTTCTTAGCACCCATGCTGGCTCAGTACTTAGTCTCAGTCCTTACTGTGGCTTAGAAAGATCGCTCAGACCATTTCTGATCATTTTAAATAAAGTTTATTTTCATTAAAAACAAGCATACAGAGCATGCATATCTGTGCAGCACACATGATATGTGCTTAAGTGCACAAGCATGTATGCATGTATGAGAAAAACACCAGCTTCTTGTCCCAAGAGAGAAAACTGCACTGGCAATTAGGCATAACCCCCATTATCTCCCTTGGCAACGGGGTCCAAATGTTCATAGCCCTCAACATTTGTTGTTAAACTAAACTGCAATTATAACTCTAATGATAAATGCTACCTGGAAGAGACTGCTCCAGAGCATCTTTTATGATTACAGGATTATTGCTTAAATTAGAACTAATGATCCCTGGCAACGGCCCTTACTACTCAGCTCTCTCCAGATGCCTCTGTGAGCGTCCGTGCTATTAGAACAGCTAAGTYGACATGACAGTCTCTAGCTGACCAATCAGTGACAAATGAGAGCAGGCCAATGTCCCCACAATCAGGTTCATAGTTTTTATTTCAACAATTTTCCAATTACAGACTGCACRGCACCATACTTCCTAAGTCTGGTGTGATCTCAGAAGCACCTTCCACAAAACGCTTTCCTCCACTGGCAGGGACAGATGTCTCCTCCCTTCTGGGACGATTTACTTCAAGGGTGATGGACAGGGTTCAAAGACAGGAGCCACTGTCCTCCACCTCTGGCTCCCTGCTTCTTCAGGCCCCAGTGCTCTCTTCTCTCTGCTATGAGCTCCTCTGCTTCCTCTGAGTGCCTGCCTCTCCCAGAATAATAATTTGTGCCCCATTCAACTTACAGTTCCTGTGACCTCCTTTCTCCAGTCTCACTACCAAACATGGCATCCTCCCAATTCCAAAATTCTTGACCAATCTAACTGCCAAGACCCTCTCATTTGGCAGATCTTAAATCAGAGCTACATGAGTGATGTCTACACCTAAATCTGTCAGTAGAGCTGGTTGTGGCAATGTAGAGCTGAGGTTATCACATGGCTAAAAGACTCACCCACTGGTCCTTATAATCAAAATGATTCTCTAAGGAAAGGGCTTGGCAAGAGAAGGCATCCCAAGGGTTTCCAGAAAAATCCTTCTGCAGATTCACATATGCAAACACCTTCACTGCACAAGACCCACATGGCCATTGGTGCAATGGTGGTATAGACGTCATAGGAGTAAACAACTGCTTTTATTTTAAACACCCACTCCACAGAACGAAACACTTGAACATATTTCTGGTATTATAAACCTTGCCTAAAACCCATGCATAGGGAGCTCATAGTCTCTAGGGATGAACTTACTACTATATTTTGCTGAACTCTAAATTCCCATCTGTATATCATAGATTAGTGCAGCTTCAGACCTCATCAGAGAAGTTTCTTTGTGGCGCATGGGAGTTAGCACAGAAACTAATCTAAGTACAGGAAAAACATGTCCACTGGGTGCTCAATCACAAATGGACATCCTGTACAACACATCCTGTTTCCAAGATTAAGGAATCACTGCAGAAGAGGGAGGGGAGAGATTATAAGGCCCAGAGGTGTGGCAGTACTCAGGCAGTACAGTGTCTTTGGACAGGACAGGACTGGACAGGACAGACCACTGCAGTCATGAACATAAAACATGTGGCTGCCTGCTTGAGACCTATGCGGGATCGAGCCAGTCAACCACACTGTGGCACAGGAAGGGCTCATGTGTCCCCACCCCTAGCTGAAGCCTCTTGCCAGTTGATGGATACARGGGAAAGGAGAGTCACTTTCCTTTAAGGGGTGTGGTCCCTGGTAGATCTCATATCTATGAGTACTTGAGCAGCACACAGTAGGGAGTTCAGAGTGTCCCTGAGAGGWTTTAGTAGTGAAGAGAAATATGACCAAAATATATTTTGTATAAGTGTGAAATTCTTAAAATGTAAAAGCATTGTACTATTTTTAAAGGACTTTCTTCTCAGGTGTCTCTAGGTTGTATTAAGTTGACGCTTGACCATCATAGACAGCCTCTCATGTAAGGAGGTAATCTGTCTAAAATGTCAGCAGTGACAAAGCACAGAGATCCCATTTCACAGCAAACACCTAGCTTAAATGGTCTCTGCTAGGGAGAACTTGCTATTAATACAGATACAAGAAATCTCCAACTTGAATGAGAAGGGATGGTTCCCTCCCCTGAGGGTCTTCCAGCCCCAGAGCAAATAGCACAGAACGGGAAGGAAGAATTCAATTAGCAGCAGGGAGACGCTCGAACACACANGCACCATACTTCCTAAGTCTGGTGTGATCTCAGAAGCACCTTCCACAAAACGCTTTCCTCCACTGGCAGGGACAGATGTCTCCTCCCTTCTGGGACGATTTACTTCAAGGGTGATGGACAGGGTTCAAAGACAGGAGCCACTGTCCTCCACCTCTGGCTCCCTGCTTCTTCAGGCCCCAGTGCTCTCTTCTCTCTGCTATGAGCTCCTCTGCTTCCTCTGAGTGCCTGCCTCTCCCAGAATAATAATTTGTGCCCCATTCAACTTACAGTTCCTGTGACCTCCTTTCTCCAGTCTCACTACCAAACATGGCATCCTCCCAATTCCAAAATTCTTGACCAATCTAACTGCCAAGACCCTCTCATTTGGCAGATCTTAAATCAGAGCTACATGAGTGATGTCTACACCTAAATCTGTCAGTAGAGCTGGTTGTGGCAATGTAGAGCTGAGGTTATCACATGGCTAAAAGACTCACCCACTGGTCCTTATAATCAAAATGATTCTCTAAGGAAAGGGCTTGGCAAGAGAAGGCATCCCAAGGGTTTCCAGAAAAATCCTTCTGCAGATTCACATATGCAAACACCTTCACTGCACAAGACCCACATGGCCATTGGTGCAATGGTGGTATAGACGTCATAGGAGTAAACAACTGCTTTTATTTTAAACACCCACTCCACAGAACGAAACACTTGAACATATTTCTGGTATTATAAACCTTGCCTAAAACCCATGCATAGGGAGCTCATAGTCTCTAGGGATGAACTTACTACTATATTTTGCTGAACTCTAAATTCCCATCTGTATATCATAGATTAGTGCAGCTTCAGACCTCATCAGAGAAGTTTCTTTGTGGCGCATGGGAGTTAGCACAGAAACTAATCTAAGTACAGGAAAAACATGTCCACTGGGTGCTCAATCACAAATGGACATCCTGTACAACACATCCTGTTTCCAAGATTAAGGAATCACTGCAGAAGAGGGAGGGGAGAGATTATAAGGCCCAGAGGTGTGGCAGTACTCAGGCAGTACAGTGTCTTTGGACAGGACAGGACTGGACAGGACAGACCACTGCAGTCATGAACATAAAACATGTGGCTGCCTGCTTGAGACCTATGCGGGATCGAGCCAGTCAACCACACTGTGGCACAGGAAGGGCTCATGTGTCCCCACCCCTAGCTGAAGCCTCTTGCCAGTTGATGGATACARGGGAAAGGAGAGTCACTTTCCTTTAAGGGGTGTGGTCCCTGGTAGATCTCATATCTATGAGTACTTGAGCAGCACACAGTAGGGAGTTCAGAGTGTCCCTGAGAGGWTTTAGTAGTGAAGAGAAATATGACCAAAATATATTTTGTATAAGTGTGAAATTCTTAAAATGTAAAAGCATTGTACTATTTTTAAAGGACTTTCTTCTCAGGTGTCTCTAGGTTGTATTAAGTTGACGCTTGACCATCATAGACAGCCTCTCATGTAAGGAGGTAATCTGTCTAAAATGTCAGCAGTGACAAAGCACAGAGATCCCATTTCACAGCAAACACCTAGCTTAAATGGTCTCTGCTAGGGAGAACTTGCTATTAATACAGATACAAGAAATCTCCAACTTGAATGAGAAGGGATGGTTCCCTCCCCTGAGGGTCTTCCAGCCCCAGAGCAAATAGCACAGAACGGGAAGGAAGAATTCAATTAGCAGCAGGGAGACGCTCGAACACACACATACACACACACACACACACACACACACACACACACACACACACACACACCTACAGCAAGGTGGTGCTGAGCCCAGTGTGCCTGGATGTCCCCCTGCATACAAGCTGACTGCCCACTGGGAAGCTGGACATAAGTACCATAGTCTATGAAAAAAATGACCAGTGTAACGGCCTGCAGAACACAGTACAGTGGGGACAGGTGTAGAAAACAGCTTAGAAAAATGACAGGAGTCCAGAGGTATGGGCTGGGTCGGGGTGCAAGGATGGGTACACGTGCCACAGAACATGCCCTTAGGTGTGCACTTTACGAGCTGGGTGCCAAGGAGCTTATAAAACTCTAAAACTCCCTTCCATCATTAGGAAGGTTTCGCCACATCGAGGTGTCTACATTAGTCACTGGCATGTGAATAGCCATCAACATCCAGTAAAGTGACCTGACAAGCCGATGCCCGTGACCCTGTCCCCAGAGGGGAAGCTGAATAAGGCCGCGGTTAAACTGCAGCACCCCGGGCTGCTTCAGACTATGATTCAGAGCTCAGGGTCATGCTATGGCTTTGACCCTCTGTGTGTGTTCCCATGGTCCCTGCTGTTGGCTTGGCATATTATTCCTGTCTGTTGCTATGTAACTCACAGGGATTCTCCCACATCCCCAGATTCTGAACTGAAACTTTGCTGCATTTTTCATGCAGATACAGTATAAGGCAGGAGGGACACATACCTCTTACTACACACACACACACACACACACACACACACACAAAATATTCTTCACATACAACCACATACACTGTACTATGTATACACATACCATAGTATACATACATGCACACACAAACACCCTACATTACATATATACCACCCATATACAAACCACACAACTGTACCATACACGCAAACAAAATTACACAATCCCATACACATCACCCCACATACAACCACACACACCATACTATATATATACCACAAACATAAAACAGAGACATAAAGAGATAGAGACAGACACATAGACTGACAGACAGACAGACTGACTTTTGACCTGTAGATATAACTGCCTGCCATTCATGCTCTGCTATACTTCTATCCAGCCTCAGTACTTCCAGCTAATATCTAGAAAACTACCAATAAGCTTTCAATCTAAGTAAGATAGCTACATGGTTCTCTTATACCCCTGAAAACAGGGGAGAGTTTTTTCCCACCTCAGAGAGTAGAAAGAAGGGCCACCAAATTCCCCAGGCTCTGGCCCACAGAGTTACACACAGGAATTCACTAATGCACTAGGAATTCACTTCTGAAACTACTTACAAACAGATCATCTGACCTGGGATGCCTTCCATTCAGCAGATCCTGAACCAGACATGCTCTTCTGGCCTGGATAGAGAGGTACTCACTCTCCTGGGCCAAGGTGCACAGCAGCCACCATGCTCCAACAAAGAAACCTATTTCCCCTCCCTGGCAACTCATCACAACCAAGAAATCCCACAAAAAGCAAGGTACTGGTTAAGAAGGCTGGTTTAGAAAGCACAAGTGCTCAGTCATCTCTCTGCCTCTGGAATCATGTCTAGCTAGTATCACCTGCGGGAAACAGAGAGATTAACTCAGGCTGGAGTGGGTGGACAAACAGCCAAAGTTAAGTATGACTAGAGTGTACAAGCCACCTGTGCACAGTAACAGAGCAAGAAACCTGGAGGAAATTGTTAGGCTCCACATGAGCCAGCAGAGCCAGGATGAGGTCAGATGCTACCCAGGGACCACAGCAGCCTGCTCAGCAGTGCCACGCAAAACACCCAGAGTAACAAGCATGGAGAGGCAGCCCTAGGGGAGAGGCAGCAGCCAGCACCTGCTCAGCATGTTCTCTGCTCCACAGCAGCTCCACACTCCTGGCTCCCCTGGTGGCTCCCCACCTTCTGGTCTACCTCCCTATGTATTCTCCATGGAGATACCATGCTAAGTAGTTGTGTGGTCAGAGTTAATGAAGCTATGTCTTTTCTCTTTCTCATTTCATTTTTTCTAAAAAGAGCCATGATTGATTTCTCATCAATTTAACAAAATTTAGTAAAACAAATTATCAAATTCTTTCTTTCCTTCCTACAAAAAGTCAAGGTTATAAGAAGCCTCAAACCTCTGATTTGATTAATTTCATTGGCAGGACTACAGGACCCTCTCAGAGAAGCTCAGCTTAAAACAGTGATGGCTAGCTGAACTGACTGACCTGTTTGCCCTTGACAACACAATTATGAGAACAYTGTTCATAAACGGTGAGACCCTGTGCCAGAAGTTCATAAGGGCAGCATGTGGGAGATGTCGCCTGTGAAGCTCAGGTAAGCACAGACAATTCCACACAAGCCCAGGGCAGTGCCTAGGAATRGAGTGTTTCCAGATATGCTTTCCTTGTCGTAGCTGTCCTGAATGTAGCACCTAAACTGGTCAGGGGCACATGACTACTGAAGCCTTGAAGACCCAGAAAAAAAATCAGTCAGCTTCTCAGACCTACCTCTGCCTTGTCCAACCTCTGTTCTTGGGCATGCTGAAATGCATTCTGGGAACCCTGGGAGGGCCTAGAAGTGAGGCTCGAACACCCTCACTGAAGACATCTACCTCTCCTTGAAGTCCCCGTGTTTACTAGGTCCAGCTCTCAGTGCCAGCATCTTAGGTGTCAAGGATTGCTCTGTGGCCAGTCACTTTAGTAGACCCTCATTTGTTAAATTAGTATTTAAAAGTTTTTCAGACAATACCTTTGGTCATACTCTTCCCCCTCCCCCAACAACTTTCAGCTCYGCCCCACCTTCCCACCCACCCAGCTTCATGTTTTCTCTCTCCAGACAAAGGAAAAACAACAAAAAAGCAAATATCAAAACAGACAGTCTAGAGCTGGAGAGATGGCTCAGCAGTTAAGAGCACTGGCTGCTCTTCCGGAGATCCTGAGTTCAATTCCCAGCAACCACATGGTGGCTCACAACTATCTGTATTGGGATYGGATGCCCTCTTCTGGTGTGTCTGACAACAGCAACAGTGTGCTCATAAATAAAATAAATAAATCTTAAAAAAAAAGAAAAAAATTAATGAGACAAAAATTACCAAAGGAAAAAGCATGGAATGTATTGTTGTGTTGGCCAACTGCTCCTGGGAATGAGGCCTGGCCTGGAGTGTGGCTGGGACAAGTCACACCCCCTGGAGAAGACTGAGTTTCACCTTCGCAACAGGTGTCTATTGCAAATAACTGCTAGGTTAGAGATGGGTCTTTGTGTGCACTTTGCCTTAACAAAGTGTCATCCTGGAAGTCACAGCCTATTAGACAGGAAGATGTCACTCAACCAGGTGGATTAAAAAATAAGAGTAAAGATAATGTTGGCAAGAAAATAAACATCCAGGCTATTTAGACTCAGGAAACTAAAGTGGGAAAAAAGTCCCATTAGTTGATTAAGTTATCCGCTCAGACTATCCGTACGCTACGCTCTTCCCCATGCATTCTACAACTGCTACAGAAGGCCTGGCCAAAGGCAGGTCTAGCTGGCTTGTCTTTCTGCTTAGACCATGAATGCTTGTTTTCTTCTCTAGCTATTGTATGGAATACTCTAGAAGCACCCGCCATTCTGTCCTTTCATGGTCTTCTGCCTATGGCCAGACCACAGTACAGAAGGAAGCTCCGGCCAGGGACCTGGAGAAGACCATGGTGCTGGGTTGCTCAGGCACTAGTGAGAGAGAATGTGTCCACTTGAGTCAAGTTGCAAGAATCCTATAGTTGCAGAGAGTCAGAGCTAAAAGAGGCTTTTTAAATCGTAAAGCACTTCACCAATGAGGCACAAAAGCCTAGAAATGGGAAGTAACATGTCCAAGAACAAGAAAGGCATAGAAAAGCCAGGAGTAGACACTCGGGACAGGTAAAAACATAATACCACAGGACCTAGAGGAGTTGAGCCCTCACACCCACCCCTGGCACCCTGGAGCAAAGGGAGATAATACATGCTTGCATCTTGTTCCCACAGAATCATCTGCCTGTGCAATCAGATGAGCTTCCTCAGCTAAATGCTTTCCAGCTCATTATTTTACT
>BDUI01002061.1:8036-26461 GCA_002335545.1 Apodemus speciosus | reverse complement strand
TGAATAGCACTTTCAGTTTCTCCAGAACAATCCTTCATGCTGAGTGGAGGAATGAGAAGCTTCCTGGGGACATCTTCATCATGTGAGTGAGCAGTAGCCTAATGTACTCGTGGGAAGAATTCAAAACATCCTATTAACAGCAGATTTGCAAACACATCTCCTTTACTGTGAGAATAGTATCTGCATGCACTGTATTATGCATTAATTAAAACCCAGATTATACTTCAATTATTAGGGATAATTTAGAGGGCTAAAAATTATTAAACAAGGAAAAAACACACACAAAAAAAAACCCGGCTATTTGATGGCACACAGGCACAGAATCCTAGCATTTCTGGGTGAACCTATTACCTGTCTCACTACTGTGATGAAATGCACATTAAGAACAACTTAAGGATGAAAGGATTATTTGAGTTCACACTTCAAGAGAACAGTCCGTTCTGGGAAGTCTGGTGGCAGGAACTGAAGGTAGCTGTCATATCATATCCACAGCCAGGACACAGAGAACAGTGGGTGCTGGTGCTTAGCTGGAGTTCATCTCCCTTTTATTCGGTCCAGAACTCCAGCCCATGGGACAATACCACCTACAATGAAGGTGTGTGTTCACCTCCATCAACTTACTCAAGATAATCTCAGGCACTCCCACAGACTCTCTCTCTCTCTCTCTCTCTCTCTCTCTCTCTCTCTCTCTCTCTCTCTCTCTCTCTCTGGCACTCCTACAGACTTGTCTCCTAAGGAATCTAAATCCTGTAATAGTAGCCATCACAATGGGTCAAGACAAATGCAAGAGATCACTAATTCGAATATTTAAAGCTCCTACAGTTATAGRCTTTTAAAGGTGAAGAAAATCTTAAGGATGTTAATTCTACTCCCCTTTTCAGCATTAAGAGGAAACGGAGACCCTATGAGATAACCTATCAAATGCCCTCTGAGAATACAGGACCACAGAGAGCTTGCAGCCTAAGGGCCTGTGACCCAAGCAGCTCTAGAGCTTACGCTGCTGATGAAGACCACAGCCAACTCTGCTGGGGCCCTGTTACTAAACAACTGCAAGGACACCAACCGTTTGGACCAAAACTCTGAACAGGGCAGAACAGAGAAGAAGCATACCAGCTTGAGCTCACAGAAGGGAAGGAGGGTTTGCTGTGGAATGGCCAGGTTTCAAAATTTCATGCTTTCTGTTCTAGAAGGAGGAGTTCTGATGTCAAATATCAGGTGTGTAGGCATGTTCCTCATCCTTACACAGGTCCTTACACTTGTGAATAGGAAGTCTTCCTCCATTATTCTCTCTCTCTTTCTGTTCTATTGTTCTATTCTACCTGTTCTGTTGTTGTTGTTATTGTTGTTATTGTTGTTCTAGTTGCTACTTAACCTGAGCGAAGACACTCAAATCCACACTTGGACTCAATGAGGAGCAGAGATTAACCCTCATGGTCACACTGTATCTTATTTCTGCCTCATGGTCACACTGTATCTTATTTCTGCCTCATGGTCACTTTGTATCTTATTTATGCTCTGCACACAGACATTCCAGGACCCAAACTGTGAATGAGAAAGAAAATAGGGTATTTGGTTCAAGATTTATAAACAGGAGGAATCTTGATCACATAATGTTTGGCATGTCCATAGAAACAGAAACCAGTATGAGATCCCTGGCCAAGAGAGGACACTTTGAACACTAAAACTTTAAAGGAGTAATGAATTATAAACCACTAGAAGACAGGAAGAGGGGCATCTAGATAATGAAGCACATAGATCGTGGCGGGGGAGGGAGGAAGGGACTTGTTTACCATAGAACACCAAGTGCCAACTAACAAGGGCCAAAACTGGATATCAACATTTTGCAAATGAATAAGGATCATCTCAGACAAGTTATTACTACTGAAGACAAATATAGGGGCCATTTTAACAAAGACCATGTATCTATGTGGCCTCCAAGTGTCTCCTATAACTTGCTCTTTAGTTGTAAGGGGTAAAAAAGGAAAGAAAGAAAATGATTATGAGAAAGTGAGTAAATCAGACTGTACCTCTTCTGGATAATGAAAATTAATACAACTAGTAAGAACAGTGGGATATAAGATGCCTCCAGTCTGATACCCTAAAAAGGATACATTTCTCTCATGTGTGATAATTTCTGAATTGAAACAGTTCCATCCCAGATRGAGGATCTTTAAGACTCAGAAGTATACAACTTACAAGTCTCAGAGAGTTCCTAAAATTTACCAGATGTACAGGCTCCTTCCTCCTCAGCATTATATAAACAGTAAGGACTACTGGGAAGAGAAGAGACTCTATAACCYGTCATGCTGCCTGTGGACTATGTACAGAGCTCCAGGGATGCAGCTTTCATGAATCATCACTCATAGAGGGGTGGGCTTTTCAGTAATGCAGCTATGTTAAGAATCCATGCTCCTAAACGTAGTCCCTCTGTTCATATCTCCCCAGGAAAAGTCATACAACTTCTTATATTATCAGTGTTCAGATACACAACACATGTCCTTTAAAGGAGAGATAAATTTTATTTAAGTGTGTATGTCATGTACACGCTGGAGTTATAGGCATTTGAGCCACTGGGTATGGATATTGTAATACATGCCCTAGTCCTCTCCACGCCTAAGACTCTTCAACATTGTTGGGGGCATTGAAGCCTTCCAGATAAAGAGACCCTAAGATGCCAATCCAATCAGTCTGTTACACTTCCACTCCTCTCCCAGAGAAGTGAGTTCTAGGGGACCAACTTATCGSTCCTTGATGAATAATCTACAGGTGGAAAAGCTCATGTTCTTTAGAGCTCATCCACCTCCACCTGCACCTTCCCTACACCATCTTGCAAAAATAAATAAAGCCAGTCATCTCCTCAAAAATGAGCCCACWAATCAGCCACAGCTCTACATTATCACTAGAATATGCTTCTCAACCAAGTGTGTGTGTGTGTGTTTGTGTGTACATGTGTGTATTTGTGTGTACATGTGTACATGTGTGCAAGTGTGCATGCATGTACATGTGTATATCTGTCAATATGTATGTGTGCCAGTGTGTATATGTGCACCTGGGTATGCCTGTTTGTATATGTGTGCATATGTGTACATGTGYGCCTGTGTGTATATGTGTAAATGTGTATATTTGTATGCATTGTGTGAATTATGTGCATGTGTGTACATACGTGTGTGTGTGTGTGTGTGTGTGTGTGTGTGTGTGTGTGTGTGTGTAGAAGGGTTGGCTAACTTCTGTACCATGAATCCCAGAAATCTGAACAAAGCTTTTGCTCTGTGGCAACAGTATTTATCGTATATAAAAGAAATATTTCTATCCTCCACCTTCATTGTTAAGTCTTATTGCCCTTTCCAGTGAGATTTTCAAAATTATATATTAGAAGATGTATAGTACATATGATTAAAAAACAAACCAACCACTTCCTTGACTGAGATGGCCATGGCCGATCTTCACATGAGGCCTTACTTAGTTCATTTAGAAAATAAAGACATTGACTCACACCATTTCTTCTCCTTTGTGTTATAAACATTACTGATCTAGAACATAGTCCCTAAACACAATTTGATATTTCACACTGCCTTTCCTTACCCTTCAGATGCAGCAGAAGCTRGAAGGAGCCACTAAGCTGGAGCAGACCTCGAGCAGGAAAAAGTGTCCAGAGTTTTACTTCACAGAGGGAGACAACCACAGCCTGAGCTCACTCAGTGTAGATGCAAGTTCTCAGAACACATACATTTTTTTACCATTCTACACAGGCTAGTTAGAACTTCAATAACTGTGCAGAGGTTGGAATGTTGCAAGTCCGAGGCCTAATTAAAACCGAACTATCTTGGGCTCTTGAATAGTCATTGCCCTCCTCCATGTGTGACTTGAAGGCTTTGTGACTATCACATCAGCTTCCACCAACCCAAAAGCTAAACATGTCCTCAGAAAGCACCAAGAACTACAGCAGATATTCCCCACTTTGCTATACCCACCACCTGACCAATGTATTTCAGAACTCTTGATTTATGGTGTTCTTTGTTCTGTTTCTATGTTAAAGTTATGAGATGGCTACCTCCTTGGAACATGTCCTTCAAGAAAAGCTGAATCTGTGTTCCCAGGCTGTGGTCATTCATATTTGGTTCTAGAATAAACATTCTYTTTTCCTGTGAGGTGAGAACTGCATTTTCACAGACACTGGCCATGGCAGAGCRAGGGTTAGAATGGACCATTCACTCTAAACAAACACACACAGACTCCTAAACAAACTCAGAGCATCGCTAAATGCATACAGTTGGCACCCTGCTTCCCAGCTTGTCTTGCCGGTCACTCTCAGGGCATGGGTCATTACACTTGAATGCCTACTATCTAYACAGCCCCAACACTGTCCCACCAGTAGAAATAAAGGCCTGTGGACTTTGCACCAAATAACTGTAGACAGATTCACAGTGACAAAAAAACTTGGAATCAGAAGGTGGCTATTGTTACAAAGTAGCTACTTTTACTGTTTTACTAAAAACCACCAAAGCATCCAGGGCAGATGGGATGGATACAAAAGCCAATGACCCAAGCATCTGCAATTACAAAGGAGGTTGTATTCATGCAGTGTGGTAGCTTTGGAAAATAACCCCTGGCTTTGAATCAGACAGAAGCCAGGATCTGCTTGATCTGGTGAGGAAGGGGGAAGGGGCTTCGCAAAAGCCACTGCTGTGAGCATATTRCACCCTTTAAGCAGTGAGAAATTCATTTAATAAATGGATTGAAGCCTGAAATCTAATTAAATCTGAAAGAGGTATCAGCTCAAAATGCTAATAACTCCACACTGTAAAGGCGGAGCTCTGCCGCACGTGCCTTKAATAACGTGCCTCTTTGAAGTCTTCTTAGTCACTCAGGCAACTCTGGAACGTGACCTGAATCACTTCCAAACTCGATTCAGATGCAAACATCTTTGTGCAGGAGATCGGTCTGGTCACCTTATTCTTTCCAYGCAAGGCGAGTAAGAGAATGAGAAGTCTTAAGGACTGGGCCATGATTGTAAGAAAAAGGGAACTTCTATAARGAAACCCAGTTGCCTTCTACCCAGGAAAACAGGTTTAGAATCATGTAAATGTCCCTACCTCATAATGCAGTCAGGGATTTCTAGAAATGAATTTTTCAACTAGTTCACCCTAAGCTGAAGCCCATCTTCAGTCCTTTTAAACATATACATATTTAATTTTGGATGTGGGCAAGTGTCATGGTGTACATAAAGTTCAGAGGAAAACTTGTGGGAACCAGTACCGTCCTTCCATCGTGTGACTACTGGGAGTCAGACTCAGGCCATCGGTGTATTGTGAATGACTGTCCCCTGAGCCAAGCAGCTGACATCTTGGGGCTGTAGCTGAGCCCACCTTGCAAAAGATCATTGCAGCTGGCTTACACCTCTACCCCCATTGCTTCTCCAGTCACCTGCAACTCCCACCTCTRCCCAGAGTATCTAACTGCACCCTACTAACTGGCAAAACTATATGTGGCATGGGGATGGTGGTTACAAGGACACCCGATCCTTGCCGAGTAGGGCTTTCCAGATAGTCATTAGTAGGGGAGTACCCACATGSCTTTAAGTAACCTCTCACCTATGCTCTCTAGGGGCACCAAATAGAGTTCACTGATTCTTTAGAGTGAAATTTGGTGAACTTTGGTGGAATTCTGCTTTGGTTTGCCATTGGGATCTTTGGAGAAGGGGCAAATATGGCATATGTCTTTCCTTGGGAAGAAACTTTAGGAACATTAGATCTACTAATTTATCTACTGAGCCATCTCATTGGCACCTAGAACCCKMGAGGTAGCCATCATTGACCTCTATATSTCATCCTCAAATAGCCACCAGGAGCATTGACCACCAGAGCCCCAGGATTCAGCTTTCTTCCTGACTCTCCAGAGATAGCCAGGTTCCTGACACTGGRCCTCATCTGTGCCTGGGAGCCATTGTGGGACCTCAGAGGTCCAGCCTAGTATGTGGTGAGAATGTGGTGAGAGCATTCTCAGGGCTGGGCTCTGGGTTATTGCTTCCACACAGCATACCTGCCTCTCAGCCCAATTCCCTCCTGCACTCTCCACCTAACTGAAATGTTTAAACAGAGGATACAGGATGGCATCCGAGGCCACTCCATCAGTCACACTAGCTTCTTTGCTGTACCGTGATCCCTATATATGCCTCAGGCCCAGGGCCTTTGCACTGACTGCATCCTCTCCTGCAGCACCTCTTCAGTCATGTGACTCTCATGCCTTTCTTCAAGTCTTCACTGTGTGTGACCTTCTTGGTAACCTTGAAAATCTATGCTCATTATCCCAGGATTCCATATTTGTGAGTTATCTGCTCACTAAAATCCATGCATACCTCCAAATTAACATTTGTACAGTTATTCGAGCTCAGATGCCAAAAACTTGAGTCTCCTGACCTGTTAGAGAGGGCTCACTATGCTGTTGGATGATGCCACATTTGGTGCATTCTGGGGGATGATATCACTGTCCCCCAAGCACAGCATGGAAGTACTATGCAGTATTGCTATGCACAAGAAGGTCCTGATATGTCTTATCTGAGGAAAAACAATGTCCATGTTCTCTCCGGCCTGAGTTCCAAAGCTGTTGGGCTTGAGTTCGACATTAGTGACACAAAATCATCCATAAGTAAGGTATCTTTTAAACACACCACATAAGAAAGACAGGCAAAATGAACTTCCCAAACCTCAAACCTAAGCATTCACCTCAAAACGTATGGAGCATGTCAAGCTGTGCTCTAYGCCAAGAAATAAGCAACACCTCCAAGCAGAACAGAGACACCATCCAATCTCATCACAGGTTAACCACTGCTTAGTTCTTCTTAGAAGACAAAGTATTAACATTGTACATTGGGAAACGATTAGACAGGATCAGAGAATCCTGCTTGTATCCAGGACTGTAACATTGAGCATCTGGGCTGCAGGTAGACTAAAGGTAGAAAGTGGATCTGAACACGAAGCAAATGCACCAATGGCTAAGCCAATCAGCAGTCTCAAGACACAAGAAAATGGCACCAAGAACTGCTTTGGGGACTGAAGAGATGGTTGAGAAGTTAAGAGCACATACTGCTCTTGCAGAGGACCTGGGTTCAATTCCRGGCACCCACATCAAACAGTTCACAACCTCCTCTAAGTCTACAACTAGGGGATCCAGTGTTCTCTTCTAACCTCTGCAGGTACATGCATACATGTGAAATACACTCAAACATACATACTCACATTCATGTAAATAAAAATAAATAATTTTACATTTACTCATAATATAACAAAGAAGAGACATAATCACCCATAGTGAGGTTGAATGCATGAATTTTCGTCTCTGAGAAAATTCGCTACTCATCAACAGTCTAACAATGACATGTCCTGGGCGGTGTTACAGTGTGTCGCTGAGGATATCTTCATCCTTATTTTACAAGACTATTGCACAGAATAAATCAGCTCCTTCTAATGGGGATTTTGTTTTAATCTCTTAGTTTTCATCCTAGCAATCCCTAGTTCCTGGTCATCATCTGGTTGCTCATGAATTCAGAATCAGATCCAGGTCCAATCTTAAACTATTTTTCCTCTCATTAGCAAAAGTAAACTCATTCTACCTTTCAGAGCTGAGACATGAGGTTCCTTTCCTAAGGAGAATGTCATAAGAGAAAGCTCCCCCTTGTCCACAGTGAACAGAAATAACACAGAAGAGGAGGATATTGTCCAGACTCTCTGCCTCCCCTCTGGACCCCATGATATCCTGAAGGAGAGGAGTACAGGAAGAGACAAAAACCTAAGAAGACGATATTTACTCCTGACTTTGACCTCTGAGAGGCCAACTTGCTGTATGCATTCTGCATCCTGGGGATTAGATGTGGGCTGAGGGAGACAGAGGAATGGAGTGGGTAAGAGAGATGTAGGAGGGAACACCAGGGGAGAAACAGAGTTAAGTCTCTGTGTGGGCATCAAAGAAGCCTTTCTCCAACCTCCAGAAAATGTCTAGATCCCCGCTTCTAACGTAATGAGGGAAGTCAACAGCCCCAAACCACCGCCCAGCCAGTGACTTGGGCTAAAGTAGCAGCCCTTCCCTCCCACTCCTTGGTGCCTACAAACCAACTCTCTGCCAACTTCACCCTCCTCTGCCACATCCACAGAATTTCGAGAGAGTTGGTACCCAATCCAACATCAGTCCCTGATTCCTTGAATCCCACATCCCTTCACAGCCTCACACAGAGTCTACAGAAAAGTGTGTTTCTGTCCCACTTCACTAGAGACAGATAAAGAGGGAGATATAACTCAGGTGGAAGTGTTTACAACTGTCTCAGCAGAACATGAGCTGCACCTTTGCAGTCATTGCTGTTATCATTACCAGAATCTGGAGTTTCCACAGTATTTGTAGAAGAGTTTTACTACCAACCCTATATCAGGTTTCCTTATCTTGTAAGAGAATTAGATTTTTTTTCTCAGCACTTGCCTTAGAAAAATCTCAACCCCAAAGATGAGCAGCTGTCAGACTCCTCTCTTGTACAGAGTCTGAATGGAAAGTCTTTTCTTCCTTTGAGCTGGCAACTCCCTCCCCCACCTGCTATCTGTGGCATAGCATAATGTCTGGTGAAGTGATAACTGTAATTAATGCAGGTGTGTGCATTCCTCCTTCCAGACTCCCTGCATAGCGCATTCATTCTCAAGAAAACTGAAGGTAGACATAATATTTTGACATGCCATGTGAGCACCTGATGAGGGGAATCAGATGAGGAAGGTTGAGTACTGACAGCGGTCATGCACGGTGTGTACTGAATCCTTCAGGGGCCGGTCACACCACACGCAGAAGGACCAGTTACACACCAGGAGATTAGGCAGGCTGAGTGTGGACAGCAGTCATGCATGATGCCCATCACATCCTTCAGGTGTGGGTCACAGAACACACAGAAAGACTAGTTGCACACCACAGTAAAACACTGGTGCTTTTACTCCTAAGTCACAGTGCTAAGAATGTTAGAAATTCATGATCTACTGAACCCCCTTTTCTTGTCTCTGTGACCAGAAGGTAAGGAAGGGGAGAACGGTTTGATTGCGCTCACTCTGTTTGAGTGTCTATAACCCGCCATGGCAAGGAAGCGCAGTAACAAGGAGTGCTGGAGGAAATAGCTCATGTCTGCCGCAGCATGAGATTGTTTGCTCACATGACTTAGAGGGATTCAGGACCACACAGGAAGCAGGAACAGCTATAAATGTGAAGGACACCTCCCAAAGCATTGGCATCAGCCGGAAGACCAAGTGTTCAAACACATGGGCATGTGAGAGACATTTCACATCCATCCATTTAGCATGGATTTCCTAAGGGCAACCAGAACCCACGCCCCAGCAATTCCGCATGGGTAGGGCTCCTGCCCATGCCCCCAAACACCATACTTTGGTGACTAACAAGACTGGCGACCAATAAAGAACACCTAATGTCTTAGCGTTTGTATTCCTGCACAAAACATCATAGTCAAGAAGCAAGTTGAGGAGGAAGGGTATATTCAGCTTACACTTCCACATTGCTGTTCATCACCAAAGGAAGTCAGGACTGGAACTCACACAGGATAGGAGCTTGGAGGCAGAAGCTGATGCAGAGACCATGAAGGGATGCTGCTCACTGGCTTACTTCCCCTGGCTTGCTCAGCTTGCTTTCTTATAGAACCCAGGACTACCAGCCCAGGGATGGCACCGCCCACAATGGGCTGGGCCCTCCCCTCTTAATCACTAATTGAGAAAATGCCTTACAGCTGGATCTCATGGAGGTATTCCTCAAGGGAGGCTCCTTTGTGACAACTCCAGCTCATGTCGAGTTGACACACAAAGCCAGCCAGTATACCTGGTGTTCCCTGTGTCACCTGGCTTCTTACTCTAGAAGCCTTCAGTCAACTCTGGAGCTTGTAGAGATACCAAAAACTCTTCTACACAAGGGAAATGGAAAGGACAGCCTTCGAAGCCAAACAAACTGTAAAGCGAAACAAAATGGTGGTCAATTTCATTTCCTTCCCACCTTGATCTATGGAAGTTTGTATTCAGACAAAAAGAGAAAGGAGTTTTAAAAATGAAAAAAGAAAATGAATTTACTGAGTCTGATGAGTGAGGATCAGAGAGAGACGAGCTGGGTGAATGAAAGTAAGATAGGTGAGGTACAGTGTGGCTGGACACTGTTGCAAATGTGTTCATTAATAATCACACTGTTGTGAATGTGTTCATTAATAATAACACTGTTGCAAATATGTTCATTAATAATAATAACCAATGCCTGGGCAGACCCTGGACCACAGTGCTTCCATTTGAAATCCACATCTTCCACCTGCTTTCCACACCTGAAACCACTCACCCTTCCAGGCTTTCTTCACTGGGAAAGTAAAAAGGCACAGTATAAACTTGACTCCATCTGGACCAATGATGCTGAGCTAATATTTCCGTCGTGTTTGTTTGTCCTGTGCCCACTTGAGGGTCTGGTCTCCACTAACCTTCACAGCAGCCTGCCAAAGCAAGCACTGAGATCAGCCCATTTTAGGGTCTCAGAAAAAAGGAGGTGGACCGAGGCCACTAACTTGACAAATCACCTGAGTAGGGGAATGCGGTGGGACGCCGGTAGCCATCCCTCTTCCATGTGGCTGGGCCGGTGAACAAGAACACAGACATCTCTGGGCTCACGCTCTGCCCACTCTGCTGAATCATGGCTTCTCTGGTTCCCAGCTGGATGGAGTCTTTGCTTAGCCAGCCCCTTCGGCACTCATGGTTGCAGGGCCTGGCCCAGCAGGAGGTAGACCTCCAGGTCACCTCTGGCTTTGTCAGGCTTGCAAAAACAGCTCCTGCTAAATAAGTAAAAAGTTATCACTTCCTGGGGGCCTACAATGTGCTCATTTCCATAAGTTATCATGTTATCCTAAGGGACAAGTCCTTGGGTTTTTTTTTGTTTTTGTTTTTTTGTTTTTGTTTTTGTTTTTTTAGAGATAGAATAATTGGCCCAGAGAAATAAACAACTTCATGGCTGGTGAAGAGCAAGCTCTTGGAGACCAGGTCCCTCTGGATGGGGTAAGCACTTGTGAACACATTCTGTTCCACCTTTCCCTCTTCAGGTCCACGTAGTCTTTGTTTTACATCAGCRATGCTGGGAGACCAAGGAAGACATCTCACCAACCCCATGCCCGCCACCTGCCCTACGACTGCAGACTAAGCATTATTCAAAGGCATTATTCAAATCCTATTACTCCACACACCTCCATAGCTAGAATCACAGGACACAGGCTCGAAGACCCAGCAGTTCATCAGTGGGTTCATCATCCACTTCACAGAAGAACCAGCACCCCACCTAGAGAATTAAATTCTTCTAATGACCTACCATGTGCACAACTGATGCCCCACTGAGAGAATATGGCTCAGGCCCCTCCTCTGCCTCCTCCTCAGCGTAAAGATAAACTCACACATTAAAATCTAGCCCGCACCAACCACCACCCCGATTCCTCTGGGATAACGGAAGATGCATGGATTTGCCTGCAGAGTCCGGAAAGCACCGTAATTCAAGCAGCGTGGAGGGCAAGCTGACTCAGATTCTTGAGATAACTRAACTTGACCCACAACTCACCAGCCACTGTGGGAAATCCTATTACTCCACACACCTCCATAGCTAGAATCACAGGACACAATAAGAATGTTAATATCGAACCTCAGACACACAACACTGTCCTTAATGACTCTTGGCAAGAGATACTCGTTAGAGATCTCAGCTCTTCTAAATTAAAACATGAAACCTAGATGTAAACCACAGAAATTTCAATTTCTCCGCACCAGAGAACCACAGAAAACTCACACCATGGGAATACAGCTGCTCCTTGGAGCTTTGCAGTGTATTTTTGCAAATATTTYACCAGGATCCATGAAGGAGAACACCAAGAGATGGGAGTGAATAGACCCATCAGCGCCCAGCTGTAGGGGTGGCTCGGAGGAGGAACTGAAATTCTTCATAGACAGTTCAAACCATCCTGCTTCCCAGTGGCCAGAGTCATCTGTCCTATGATGCAAAGCTCAGAATCCAATGGCACTGCAAGCTGACAACATCAGGGTCTTTCAATGAGAAATACACCAAGATTGTTATAGGCCTCTCCCCTCAGCCACAGCCCCGACAAACGTGTGCCCTGCCAGCTTTCTGCTCTGCTCCTGACTAAATTCTTCTTAGACTCAGGAAGAGGGAGCCAGMCTTGGGTTGCAGCCCAGAAACATCAGAGTGAAGTTGGATACCAGACATCACAACTTCACAACTTGCCTTCCTTTAATAGACTGTATACTCAGACAGGGAACATGGAACACTATAAGCCAGTTCTGGAGAGATGGCTGGGTGGGGAACGCCACACAAGCAGGACAATCTGCATTTGCTTGTCCTGCAACCCCAGCACCCACAGACAAAGCCGGGTTCGGTCATGTATGTCTGTAATACACGGGGGGGGGGGGGGGTGCGTCTGGTCTCCATATGAGTAAGTGAACACACAGATGCACTAACATGCACATACACTACACAGACATGCACATGTATACACACACATATACTACACAAATATACACATACGCCAGACATGTGCACACCAACACACAACACTGAAAAACCTCCCTGTGAGGGAGGGACATTCTGCAAATGACACAAAGAAAATCAGTACCTTTTTTTTTTCAATTAAAAAGCCTCTCCTGAGACCTGCCCTGGACATGGCTCAGATGCTCACTTAGATTCTGAAATCTGGCTGTTTAACATGAAAAGACATGGCACTTCTAAGTATAGCTAGCAAACTGGGAAGAAACTTGTTGCCTGCCAGTTAGGAAACTGATTTCAAAACCAGAGTAGGCTACATAGTAATACTTCGTCTCAATAACAAAATAACAAAACCAAACCCAGGGCTGGGCAGACCCTGTAGGGAAGAGCACCTCTACCTGAGGAGCCAGGCTCAGGTCACTGAACCTTCATCAAGCAGCTTGTACACCAAGAGGTTACCAACACCAGTAACTCCAGTCCCAGGGATCTGGTGCCCCTCCCCCACCCCGGCCTCCTTGGTTACCAGCAAGCACACAGAGCACATAAACTCACATAGGCACACGTAGACACATGAACATTTGCTTAAATCAATAAGCCTACAAATCCCCAAGAACTTCCCAGCCTTGCATGTTACAGAAGCTAGAACAGGAGCCCAAAGAGGAGATCTATTCGTTTGTTTGTTGTTTGTTCTTGCCAAGTGCTCCCGTACATGCCTTTCAGACCTTCATTGCTCTGAGGGGTCACACTTTGGAGCCTCCACAGAGCAGCCATCTGTTCTGTTGATGACAGTGTTTTCTCCATCTTTGTGGCTTACATAAGTTGAGGATCTTTCTTGGGCAAAAGTAAGTTAAATAAGGGAGCTGGAGAGACGGCTCATCAAAGTGCATATTGTTCTTCAAGAGGACATAGATTTGGTTCCCAGTACTCACACCAGATGGGTCCCAACTATCTGTAAGTCCAGCCTCACTGTACCCAGTGCCAGGTATCTTCTTGCCTCCAAGGGCACCTGCACTCTTGTACACATAACTATACACAGACAGACAGACACACACACACACACACACACACACACATACACACACTTAAAATATTAAAAAAAAAACTTTTTAAATTTTTGATTAAATAAAACAACAACAACAAAAAAAAAACCAGCCATTCTGTTTCACTGTATGAAACACAGAAACTTTGTGGCAACCAGTGAGCTGTGAGACAAGGAAACTGCCCTGGTCACCATGGTTACCACTCCAGCTGACCCTGTTGAAGCCCCAAGGAAATGTCCTTCCCAAGTACATTAGTGCAGATGGTCACAACAGAGGGRCAGAGGAGCCATGCAGGGCTCCCACCAGATGCCTGTGACGTGTTCCAAAATCACCTCTGGTCCCACCACTGGCTGAGGAAGTGACCTTTCTGAGCTGGTCATATTATAACAGCTTCCAGTGAGTTTCATCTTAACAAAACTATTTTCCAGCCTTGAAAAGAGCTCCTTTGTCAGCATTCCCCAGTCTTTCCATTAAAAAGGCCARCCTGGAGCTTGATTAAATAATGAAGGAAATTCAAGGGAACTGCTTGACAGTCTTTCAATAACTAGAAGAAACCCCATAAACCAAGCTGGAACTCAACTAAACTGCATAAAGAAGACAGGTGATCCCACAAGTGCCCACACAGCTACTTCGCATGCTGCCTGGGTCCTTCAGAAGAGCACCACTGGATACTGTGGCATTCACTGGGTTCTCCTGCCACTTCTGTCTTGGGTCTCATGTCTACAACTCTGAGCAAGGCCAGAACTAGAGAGACAAGCGAGGGGCCAAAGGGCAAGTTTTAAGTAGGCACCGATGCCCCCTTGCTGAGCCAGTGCCGCCTCTCCCAACCCCCCATTCCTGAGCTTCCTCTGGGGGTAGGGGGGTTTGCAATTACAGAAGCAATCCTGACCCTTGCTACACACCGGACATGCTTAGAAAAACATCAAAGCAAACAAGTCCTTTTGGAAAACAACCATCAGAAATGACAAGGGGCTTGGGGGATCAAGGAACAAAAATTCCAGGCCAATCATAAGTTTGTGGGACAAAATCAGAAACAGTGAGAAAACTCAAGGAAAACGTCACTCACAAACCATCACCCAAAACCTCGCACAGGAACAACATATATGGGGGGTTGATGTCTGGAAATATCTGCTGTGGCTTGCCTCATCTTCAAAAGAACTTCGGGGGACAGATTACACACCCTCTTATTATCATTACTGAATAGATGGGAAGACCGGATCAGAGGGGGGTGAGATGAATGTATGACACTGAGTGTCGGCCTGGGCTATTACACTCAACTCATCTTTAGTTAACAGTGTGACTCACACAGTCATCTTCAAAGAAACAGAATGAGGAGGACCCCATAGTATGTCTACAGTGATGTTTGTCAACTTGACCATATCTGGGTTCATCTAGGAGATGAGCCTGCAGGCACACTATCTTCAATAAGCTAACTGGGGGGCAGGGAAAGACCCACTTTAAAAGTAGGTGGCTCCATTCCTTGATTGGGTCCTGGGTTGCATAAAAAGGCAAAAGGCAGCTGAGCTCCAGCATGCCCTGCTCTCTGCTTCATGGTTGCAGATACAATGTGACCAGCTGCCTCCCAGGCTCCCACCTCTAGGACTTCCTGCCGCCATGGTGGACTTTACACTCAGAGAGTGTCCTGAAATTAAGCCTTTCCCCATAAATTGCTTTGGTCGGGGTCTTTTATCACAGCCGTGACACAAGCGACTAATATACTGTCCCCAGTAAGAAAGCACTCCTGACATAGTCCTGCGTGTAGGCAGNCCTGGAGCTTGATTAAATAATGAAGGAAATTCAAGGGAACTGCTTGACAGTCTTTCAATAACTAGAAGAAACCCCATAAACCAAGCTGGAACTCAACTAAACTGCATAAAGAAGACAGGTGATCCCACAAGTGCCCACACAGCTACTTCGCATGCTGCCTGGGTCCTTCAGAAGAGCACCACTGGATACTGTGGCATTCACTGGGTTCTCCTGCCACTTCTGTCTTGGGTCTCATGTCTACAACTCTGAGCAAGGCCAGAACTAGAGAGACAAGCGAGGGGCCAAAGGGCAAGTTTTAAGTAGGCACCGATGCCCCCTTGCTGAGCCAGTGCCGCCTCTCCCAACCCCCCATTCCTGAGCTTCCTCTGGGGGTAGGGGGGTTTGCAATTACAGAAGCAATCCTGACCCTTGCTACACACCGGACATGCTTAGAAAAACATCAAAGCAAACAAGTCCTTTTGGAAAACAACCATCAGAAATGACAAGGGGCTTGGGGGATCAAGGAACAAAAATTCCAGGCCAATCATAAGTTTGTGGGACAAAATCAGAAACAGTGAGAAAACTCAAGGAAAACGTCACTCACAAACCATCACCCAAAACCTCGCACAGGAACAACATATATGGGGGGTTGATGTCTGGAAATATCTGCTGTGGCTTGCCTCATCTTCAAAAGAACTTCGGGGGACAGATTACACACCCTCTTATTATCATTACTGAATAGATGGGAAGACCGGATCAGAGGGGGGTGAGATGAATGTATGACACTGAGTGTCGGCCTGGGCTATTACACTCAACTCATCTTTAGTTAACAGTGTGACTCACACAGTCATCTTCAAAGAAACAGAATGAGGAGGACCCCATAGTATGTCTACAGTGATGTTTGTCAACTTGACCATATCTGGGTTCATCTAGGAGATGAGCCTGCAGGCACACTATCTTCAATAAGCTAACTGGGGGGCAGGGAAAGACCCACTTTAAAAGTAGGTGGCTCCATTCCTTGATTGGGTCCTGGGTTGCATAAAAAGGCAAAAGGCAGCTGAGCTCCAGCATGCCCTGCTCTCTGCTTCATGGTTGCAGATACAATGTGACCAGCTGCCTCCCAGGCTCCCACCTCTAGGACTTCCTGCCGCCATGGTGGACTTTACACTCAGAGAGTGTCCTGAAATTAAGCCTTTCCCCATAAATTGCTTTGGTCGGGGTCTTTTATCACAGCCGTGACACAAGCGACTAATATACTGTCCCCAGTAAGAAAGCACTCCTGACATAGTCCTGCGTGTAGGCAGACAGCCTCTCTTGCCTCACTTACTTCTGTAACCTGATAACTTTGAGGGCCAGAAAGCAAAGACTGCCACCATATGAGCAGGATAAACAATATGTCATCCCAGACATGTTTCAGTGAAGGGGAAGAACAGTAGTTCCAAAGCCAGCCAAGCCCACCAGACACCCCCAAAGACTTAAGCAAACCCTGAGACTGACCTCCACATCCCGGTAAAGCTGAACATGGTGCTCACGCAGCGGGGAAGGGGTGGTGGTGTGAGCCCGTCCAGTCGCATGAGCAGAGCTGGGGCACCGAAGAGCACCAAGTACTTCACATAGAAGAAGAGCACCTGAGCCAGTGCCAGTCCTCCTGAAAAGCAACGGAACCCATCAGCCACAACAGCGTAAGACAGCAGGACCCATCAGCCACAACAGCGTAAGACAGCAGGACCCATCAGCCACAACAGCGTAAGACAGCAGGCTCCTGGGACTGCCCTGCATCTCCTTGCCTTCCCCAGTCTCAGACATTTGCACTTGGTCCCTAGCTGGTCCTGMCTGGGGAAGGTTAGGGGAGAGTATTTCACCAGAATAGGTTYGAGACTGAAAAGCCATGTCCTTCTGGTTCACTCCGTTCCTTGCTTGTGAYTTAAGATGTGAGTCCTCAGCTTCCTGCTCTGTGGCCACTGCCTCCTCCTTCCACACTGTCCCCAGTATCACTGACGCTAGCTTTCTGGAACCATAAGCCCACTTAAACCCTTTCTTCCATGTRGTGTCCTGCTCGTGGTGTTTTATCACARCAACAGAAAAGAAACTAAGACAGCAAGTAACGAGATCGCCCAATGGGATCAAGTTCTGGTGGGTCCGTACAGCAGAACATTGCTCCATCTTATAGAAAAGAGATGTTCTTGCCTTGGGCAGAGGTCCCAGAACACAAACCACATCTGTGCTAAAGACTCTACAAGACCAAATGATCAGCTGTGGCAAAAGGGTCAGAGACTTAGAATGTTGCTGATACAGAGCTAGATTGCTTCAATATACCATAGTCCCAGAAGTACCCATTCATTGTCCAAGTCTGTAAAATTTGGGGGATATAACTTATCAGATCCCTAACTTCCACAGCCTAAAACCCTAACACCACCATCAGATGGCATCTGAGGCCACAGCAGAGACTTTTCTGGTTTGATATAACCTGACTTGCTAATGTTCCCAACAACATACACAGGAAATGTCCTGATTTGTGGCTTTTGTGTAATCCGTGACTTTAAGAGTGGCTGGCTTTCCATGAGGTGCAAGACTACTGTTAGAGCCACATAGCACACTGAGGTGACATTCCTAAGACTCTCCTGTAATGATGAGGTCAGCACTGACACCCGCTACCAGCGCCTCTGTGGGACTGGTGCTTGTCCTTTAGAAGACAGCTGGCCACTGCACCAACCTTTCTGCGGTATCTTCTGTGCAACAGGAGGTATTCTAAATGCCACATGAACACACTGTCGCTGTCTCTCTGGGGCTTCCAGTCATATTCGCTTTTAAAGCAGGCACACAGTCTGAAGTGGTCTTCCAGGAAGCTCAAGGAAGGTGGAAACAGCACCCCAGGTCTTTTCTGGGGTTGGGTGTTGTTTCCATGGATAAGCCATGGGCATGTCTTGAGTCTTATGTCACATGCAAGTCCCATTCAGCTTTCTTCCCAATTAAGAGACATCAGGAAGTCACCGAAGACCCTTGTGTGTTTATTCATTCACTCATTTCTTATCAAGCACCTGTGTGTTGGGGGGTGAGTGTGTGTGTGTGTGTGTGTGTGTGTGTGTGTGTGTGTGTGTG
>BDUI01002060.1:76560-86685 GCA_002335545.1 Apodemus speciosus | reverse complement strand
AAAAAAAAAGTCTGCAAATGTAGAAGCTGGGACTAGAAGAGTGGTCACTTGAGCCTTTGGTGACATACTTTTAAACTATTGCTGTGACCAAAAGCATGGCGATATGTAACTTAGGGAGGAAGGAAGGATGGGTTGAGGTTCCCCATGGCAGGGAAGGCCTCGCGGCAGGAGCACGAGGGAGCTGGTTACACCCTCTCCACGGTCAGGAAGCAGAGACCGACGAAGATGGTCCTAATCTGCCTTCTTCCTTCTTTTCTGTGTTTATTAAGTCTCCGTCCCAGATTATGTGATGGGGCTGCTCACACTGTGAACGAGTCATCCTTTCTCAGCTAAACATCTCTGATAGATAGATAGATAGATAGATAGATAGATAGATAGATAGATAGATAGATAGATAGACAGACAGACAGACAGACAGACAGACAGACAGACAGACAGACAGACAGACAGACAGACAGACAGACCCGGCAGTGTTCCCTAGAGGATTCCAAATTCAATCCATGTGGCAATAAGATTAACCATCCCAGGAGAAAGAACAGGTAGGAAGAGTGGAGTCACTAGATACCAAGTCACAGTTAGACAGGAGTAAGGCATTCTGRCATGTCATTTCATAGTAAAGTAATTACAGATAGTGATAATATACAACACAATTCAAAAAAGCCAAAAGAAAGGGTTTCGAAAAGTTTCACCATAAATAAAGCATAAATATTTAAGGACCTATGTGTGCCTACCCTGATGTAAAGACTAGTCCATGTACAGCTACGAGAACATCATGTAGCACCCCGGAAACAAGTACAACCTGGATATTCTGTTCTTCAGCTGGGAATCGAATGAATTTTAAAACACTATCAGACAAACATAAGTAAAGTCATAAGGCTGAAAAGGGTTGAGAAGGTCGCCTAGGAGAAGAATGCCACTGTGTGTCAGAGCCAGCCACATTCTGAAATCAGGTCTGTAAGATACTAAAGACTTTTAGTTTTTTAAAAATATCATTCTTAATACGTTGTGTATATGCCTTCTCCGGCTTTGCCAATACTTATAATCTTGGCTTCACATTTTTGTAAGGTTATACAAAAAGATCAATAACATTGAAGCATCAATTACAACTTCCCATATTTCTCTCCCATTTTGCCATACCTCTGAGGTATGTGACTCGCTTTACCACCTTAATATGCCTGTAAGATTTATCTGTTTATTCGTGGAAGTACATCTGTTTTGCTCACTTTAACGAGGGTATAGCTTTCTATTATTTAAAGACTATACTGCAATCCACTTATTTGCTTTTCTGCTAATGAAAATTTAGGGTATCTACATGTTGACCGTGTGGGATCTCTTTGCTACATACCAAGGCCAGGAAGGAATGAGTCTCTTAAACTTTACTGAATACATTGAAAGGGCTCTCTAAAGCAGTATCTCTGTTCTTCTGAGCAGATTTAGCTCTGTGTCCTTAACAATGTTTAATACATTCTTTCTATAGTCAGAATAAGTCCAATGCCCAGACTTATAATGAAGCTTATGTACACTTCTGCCATCCGTTGATACTTTAGACATTTTCCTTATTTGTCAAAATTACAAGTTTGAAGCTGTCAGTCCAAAACCGCACTTGCAAACAAGCTCAGGCTGCTTATCATTAAAAAGCAACCAAAGAGGAATAAATGAAAATAAGCTATCACAGAAAGCTAGTTAAGTGCACCATATAGTTTCTTCAAGACACTGCATATCATGTATTAGTTGACCCACTGATGACACAACCCCTTCTGTAATCATCATCTTCAAAATTGTATTGCTGCCATGTAGAAATATTTTTGTTCCATATTGATTTCTAGAAATGCACATGAACATTCTTTGTGATAAACCTGAATMCTGGAATCATCCTGACTATACAAAAAGAAAACCAGTTTAAAAAGAGACTCCACCACCTGAAATTATAAAAACCATACGGATATGTCGTCAGATCTCTTTATTTACCTGGCRCCTGCCTCTCCGTGCCCTTCAAAGCCTCCGTCCGCTGCACCGTGGCCCCATCTCTAGACAACATCCTGCTGAAGCTCTTCGGAGCTTCTCTTCGCGGAGCCCCACCTTTTGCTAAGTCTGAGAATGAGACTTTAATGCTATCGCACCTCCCTTTTACTTCAGCCGGATCTGACAGCTCCAGGKCTTTCTGCCTTYGTCTCATGAGGATGCTTGTCTTAGGGTTTTATTGCTATGGCAATGAYAACTCTTAAAAAGAAAAATATTTAATTGGGGATGGAGTACTGTTTCAGAGGTTTAGTCCATTATTTTCATGGTGGAAAGAATGGCGGCAGACTTGGTGATGGAGAAGTAGCTGAGAGTTCTAGATCTGCAGGCAGGAGAGAGAGAGAGAGAGAGAGAGAGAGAGAGCCTGGGCCTGGCTTGAGCATTTGAAACCTCAAATCACTCCTAGCCTAGCCCCAGTGATGATCTCCTCCAGCAAGGCCACGCCCATGTCAACAAGGCCATACCTCCCATGCAAATATATGAGCCTAAGAGGACCATTTATATTCATCTTCTCATTCAAGACAGCACAATCGTGGCTCTTACTTTCTATCTGCTTTTCAAAAATTTGATTTATACAGAGCTTGATATTGAGACTTATTGCTGACAATTCCTTTAAAAGCAAASGAGTTTTTTTTTTCCACTTGCTGAATAGAGATGATTAGTGTTGGTGTCATGTTCCAACTTGTGCTGCTCCGCACTCACAGCAAGCTTTCAGCAATCAGTTCCYACTGGCCAACCTCCACCTGCCTGCCTGCTGAACGACTGTTTTCATTTTCAGCTTTTGAAGGTTTCTTTTTGAGAGGGTCCCTGAAGGTGTCGGGCATGGGGGGAACATGTGTGGAAAGAATGAAAACCTGGAGCAGGTTGACTTTATCAACCTGGATCAGACTTCAGGGAGTCTGATGTCAGACAGTCCATTGTCAGCATGTTTAAGACACAGTATAGTTTGGGAAACGGTTTCCAGGCAACAGCAGTCCAATCACTCTGATTCCAGGTGCATAATAAATCTTAAGGCTTGAGTACACAGAAACTCCTTTACAGAGTACATGTGACCACGAGGGTGGGTTCTATAGCTAAAAGGCCTAGAATCTAGTGTGGCCTCTGACTGATAACACAGTGGTCAGCAGGCCATAAAGTACATGTGACATCGGCCATAACAAGGGTAATCAATGGTCTATGGAGGGAAGMGTCTGGGACAATTATTCTGGGGGATTTGGGTGAGGAARTGTGTCCTCACAAAAACTGGATGAGGTCTGTGTCCACAGATAGCAAAAAAGTCACCAGGTCATTAACAAAATCCACTCTCAGCTTTCTGGATGGAATGCAGGTCTTTGATTTTGTCTCCTCCACTGAGGAGAAACCTCTCTGGGTGACTAACTTTCCTGGCTCTCTTACCGCTTCTCTGTGAGTGCAAGGACCTCTGTGCCCCCAACGTCTTTTRATGCACAGGAGTTTTAATTTTGGCACAATCTATTACATTTCCACAGTGTTTGCTCCTTATCTGCTTTATTTTAAAAAGCATTTTTGGTTCAAGATCCAAGATGCTCTGCCACACTTTGCTCTGACTTTCAATTTTGCTTCCCACATYCGGCCTTTAGMCTGTCTGGAATRCGTGYTTAGGTTTGGTTTGATGTGAAATCTGAACCTCGTTGTATTCTATCACACAGAAGTACCCAACTGCTCATGCTTTGGCCACYGATTCAGYGTGAGGAAARGGAATGACTCACAAGCTCAGCAACTACCAGGAMGATGACCAGAATTTGGCAGAAATGATTTCTAAGCTCCCAGCAACTGCAAGGTGGGCCTGCAGGGGGCARATCCTTCCCTTGGAGCAGGGAACTGAGCCAAGCACCCTGGTTGGAAAGGAGAAGTGTTAATTTTCTGCACTGTTGCTAACCTTGTCAAAAACTCAAGGGCTGCTGGCCCTTCACAGATGCTGCCCCCGAGAGAGCCCCTGTCTGTTTTGTCACCTCCATGGTCTCACATTAGCTAAGATCACTAGTTGAGATGTACCTGTCTTGCTCACCATGAAATCCTCAAGGGCCCTTTCCGCCATCCAGTAAATATTTCTTGCATGAAAATATTAAATGCACCAGTTTCTCTGTACTGTATATATCCACCTGGGAACTGCAGYGCTCAGAAGACAGCTGGGAGGTATATGAGTTTTCTTGTTACTGCAACAAAATTCCTGACAAAAGGAACTTAGTGGTGGAAGGAGTTGTTCTGGCCTGGAGTTGGTGGTGTGGTCCACTGGGATGGGGGAGCGTGGAGCCAGGAGCATGAGCAGCTACTCACACTGTACTGCAGTCAAGAAGCAGGGAGGGATGGAGAGGGCTCTTCAGCAAGCCTTCTCCCTTTTATCCAGCCCAGGACCCCAGCCTGTAGGATGGTAAGTCTTCCCACCCCACTACCTAATCTAGAAAACCCATCAGAGACTGGCTTCCTTGGTGATTCTAGATCCCATCCAGTTAACGGTCAAGATCACGAATTAGATTAAAAGTTTTGTTCCACAGGAGAAAATCCATGTCTGCTAATGTACATCTGGACAAGAACCTGTGGCTCTGGAGCTCAGAGACTCTGACGCTAAATAAACAATAGCATCAAACTGCCCTCTAACTTCATATCGCTGTGCCCCCAAATTGAATAGTTCTCAGACCATATGAAAGAAATTTCTTTGTGAAGTGAACAGTGGTTGATATGGAAACTCACGACAGGTCAAAGTGCAGAGAATAAGTGTCTGAGGAGTACTGCCTCACAAATGAAGCAACTCCATCATATCCCCTCCCTGCAGGGTTCAGGGACATCACAGAGGAGGAAACGAAAAGATGGAAACCAGAGGCTGGGAGTCTATATCTGGTAGTTCGGCAGAAGCATCACATGTAGGAAAGGCGAATCCATAACCAGAATAAGTATCTGCTCTGTTAAGTATAAATGATTGTCCTTCTCATGGAGGAAGCAGTCCAGTGCAGTCAACCAGCTGCCAAGTTGCTGGCTGGTCACCCTGGAGGAGTGTGCCATATTTGAGGCTCAGCGTTGGCATGTCTGGCACTCAGGAGTAGCTATATTCAGGTCAAAGTTTGTGAGTGGCAGTGCGTGCTGCTCAGACCATGTATAACCTCCAYCTCTGCTACCATGGTCACTTTGTTCATGGCCCATTGGACAGTAACACGGATGGCTGGCCTAAGAAGCCAACTGTCAACAGAATGGGTCATCCTATCTATTTGGTATTGAACTCTGCTGAAGTCACTTTTTGATGAGCATTTACATGGGTTTCCTCCTCCTCCTCTTCTTTTGGAGAGAATAAATCTTTATTAATGCACACACAAGAGGAGGCCAGGATGCTGCACACACTGTCAAAGWTGGTCTTCTCTATGATGTTCTTGGGCTTACAGCTCTCTTCCTGGCTGCAGATCTGACTCGTCAGTGCTCATCCACACCTTCAGCTGCTTGTTGGATCTCCAAGCATCTTAGCCAGCAACCAGCAGCCAGTGTGCTGGTACGTGCCGCTCACCACATGGCAGATAAATTGTCGGACAGAGTATTCAAAGCCAGTCATGACTTCTAGGAGGTACATGTTCTCAACCAGGGCTTGCCAGAAGGCTTGAAAGTGGCAGGTTTCCAGAAGGTCTTCGAGGTACAAGATCTGTCAGAAAGGTCGCACTTCTTGATGTGTCTGGTATKTTTGCAGAGTAAAGTCGATGYGGGRCAGGTTAGTGAGGGCTTTCAGCAGAATCTGGGCAGTAACTGTGATCTGAAGAAAGATGTGTYGAACAGGTACAGCTTTAGGATGGCCAGGTTGGCCTCCAGATGATAGGCATTCTCCTTGGCCTGTGTCTCCACATACCACTCCAGGGTACCTAAGTTCTCAGGATTCTACCTACTGAAACCCTTGAGCAACTTGCCCACATTTGGTCTCATCTGCTCAAGCATTGCCACGATTATTGTCACCTTCTGCAGCCCCATCTGGAGTCCTCCTACCAATTTTCTAATCTTTGTTCTTCCYAAGACCCTGATCATCCAGACATTCACTGTAGCCCATGGTGAACAACTGCATTTCTGACCATTTCYTTTTTCAGTCAAAATATACGACCATGCACAGTGCCCAGTGTTCTGCCCACCCTGAAGATTTCCCTCTGCTCCTGTCTTTCAGGGTCGTCCCAGAAAGGCGTTGTAATGCTGCAGCTGCCCACTCCCAGGTGGTTCCTGTGTAACGTTCAGAACCATCAGTACACTAGGATGTAGTCTTCTCCTCCTCAGTTAACCTATCCTACCACACACAGCTCATGTGGCTGTAGGAGCTTGCTTGGTAGCAGATGGCACTATAACAGAAGYAGAAACTTCTTCAGGTAACATGCTTGTATCTTCAGGACCGACTCAGGCCCACTTAAGTGTGTTCCACTCCCACTTGATAATGGATTGTGGCTGTGCTTGTCCTACCTTGTAATTTGGCAGGTCAGATAAAACCCAGCTTGTGATAGGCAGCTCAGGTCCCATGATAACTCGGTGTCCCATCATCAAATGTTCAGTTTCCACTAAAGCTTAATAGCAGGCCAAGAGTTGTCCCTCGAAGGGAGAAGAGTTGTCTGCAGATGACGGTAGAGCCTTACTCCAAAACCCCAAACACCTTTTCTGTGATTCACCTATAGGGGTCTGCCAAAGGCTCCAAACATCCCTTTCTGCCTCTGACACCTCAAGAACCAGAGGTCTGCTGGATCATACAAATCAAGTGGTAAAGCACCCTGTACAGCAGCCTGGACATGTTGAAGAGCCTTCTCCTGTTTCAGGCCCCACTCAGAGCCAGCAGTTTTCTGAGACACTTGGAATATGGACCAGAGTAACATAGCCAAATGAGGATTTATCTACAGAGTCTATGAGGTCRGCCCAGTAAACATGGTACTTCTTTCTTCTCGGTGGTAGGGGCCAAGAGCAATAACTTATCCTTCACCTTAGAAGGAGTATCCCTGCATGCCCCATAGCACTGGCCTCCTGAGAATTTCACTGAAATGAAGGCCTTTGAATTTTCCTTGGATTGATTTTCCATCCTCTGATGTACATATGTGCTACCAACAAGTCCAAAGTGGTTGTTACCTCCTCCTTCTCACTTGGTACAATCCACGTAATGTCAGTGTGGGGAATCAACGTGATATTTTATGGAAGAGACAAACAATCAAGATCCCTTCTAGAGCTGGGCGTTGGTGGCACACGCCTTTAATCCCAGCACTTGGGAGGCAGAGGCAGGTGGATTTCTGAGTTTGAGGCCAGCCTGGTCTACAGAGTGAGTTCCAGGACAGCCAGGGCTACACAGAGAAACCCTGTCTCGAAAAACCAAAAACCAAAAAAAAAAAAAAAAAAAAAAAAATCCCCTTCTAACTAAGTTATGACACAGGGCAGGAGAGTAAATATATCCTTGAGGCAAAACTGTAAATGTATACTGCTGGTCTTGCCAAGTGAAAGCAAATTGTTTTTGTTGGTCCATATGGACAGGTACTGAGAAAAGGCATTTGTTAGATCCATAGCTTAATATCATGGACCAAAGGCATGCTCACCTGCTTAAGTGAGGACACTGCGTCTGGTACAGCAGCTTCAGCTGGAGCTACTGCCTTATTTAGTTTCTGATAGTCTTCCATCATGCTCCACAACTCTTCTGTCTTCTGCACTGGCCAGATAGGAGAGTTAGAGGACAGCATGTTGGCAGCCACTATCTCTGAATCTTTCAGGACCTCAATGGCTCTAATTTCCACAGTTCCTCCAGGGGTGTGATACTGTTTTTGATTCTCAAATTTTCCTGTCAGAGGCAACTCTAAAGGCTTCCAGTTAGTCTTTCCAACCATAATAGCCCTCACTCCACAGATCAGGGAACCAATGAGAGAATTCTCTCATTCCAACTTATTCTTTTGTTTTGTTTTGGTTTGTTTTGGTTTGGTTTTGGTTTTTTCGAGACGGGGTTTCTCTGTGTAGCCCTGGCTGTCCTGGAACTCACTCTGTAGACCAGGGTGGCCTCAAACTCAGAAATCTGCCTGCCTCTGCCTCCCAAGTGCTGGGATTAAAGGTGTGAGCCACCACTGCCTGGCTTCATTCCAGCTTCTAAGTATAACTATCCCAATTATTGATTCTGTGACTGGATAAATAACCACAGGATGAGTTCAGGGACCCATTGAACCTACTGTGACTCAGACTTCAGCCAAAATCATTAATTCATCCATCATCTGTTTATGATAATTATTAATTCATTAGTAATCATAAACTCCTGCTTTAATTGGAGAGTCAAAGTGTTTCCTGGGGACTCATGGAATCATTGTTAATTTAAAAGTAGTATCCAAAAAAAGTCAGTGATTGTCCAGGTCTGCTCCCTGGGCCACCTGTGGGCAGCAATGCAACTTCTTACATGTTACCGAGACCTGCTAAGTCACTCAGGACTGTGGCCAGCAATATTTCAACATGATATCTCTCATGTATGCCAAAGTTTGAAAAAAATGCTGATTAAAGTAATTGTTTTTTCAAAAAAAAAGTAGTATCCAATAAACCCTGGAAGGTCTGATTGTTTCCTTTACCCTGGGGTGTAGTCACCCTTGAAAAGGGTTTTAGGTCTCTCYGGGGAAGGACTGGAGAAAGGCTAACAGTAAAACTGTTTAGATACTTTGCCAAGGGTCTTCCTCAGGGGGAGCTGGCCTTCCCTTCCTTCAAAGCATTCTGGGTCTGCAAACTGGTACAGGACTGGAACTTGACTCATGGGCTGAGATTCTCTTTTACCATGCTCCAATGAAGCTTTTCTTTGATTAGTTTCTGGAMTTTTCTGCATATACAGATCAAACAATAATGCAATAGGCTTATCTATCTCATGCCTGGAAACACTATGATTAGCCAGTACCAAAGGTCCATTTGAGTCATACTACCATAAAATTTTCTTTGCCTGTGCTGACCTAACCTTAAAGGCTAAGCCATTGCGGACACTGCTTTGTCTGTGCTTCCCATTACAGTAACTATAATCATCCTGCCTGTGGTTGTTGAGTGCACCTACCTGGCCCCTGCTGCATGGCGATCTATTTAAACTTCTTGCATTTCATTTATCCAACTGAGCAGCAGCATCTCTAACCCTAAGGCCTGGAACAACACAAAGAGTGACATTAAAGCTCTTCAAATGTGCTGGTGCCACTCTTACCAGTTTGAGACTTACAGAATTAATGAAGAACATGTCTTCTGGGTCCTCCCATGAGGGAGAATTGGGTTTTACCCAGCACACCCATTCTAGCATTGCAATTGCCCTACGTCTTACATTCCTTTCATCAGAACTCCCCCTAAAGTGCACCCAACAGCAGTAAACTGCASCCCATCTCCTGGGCTCTGTATTCTGTTCCACAACTTTGGCAGAAGATCTCTGCTTTCCCGGAGCCCAAGTTGAGTCTAGGAACCCCAGAGGCAGCACTGGCACCCAAAAAAATGCAGAGATCATGCAGGCCACAAAAATTCTAGCAGAGACACTCTACTAGACCTGAAGACTAGCTTGTCACCACAACACCAGAAAACTCRGGCCAGAAGACCAGAGAGGAAACAAAAGCCAAGGAAGAAAACATCAAAAAATCACACATCTAACAATGATGAACTCAGACATTAATACCTAAACCTATAATAACCCCCAAAACCCAGACAACTAGAGGTCAGTATAAGCAGTATAAGAATATAGTTGTGATGGTTTGAGTATGCCTGTCCCAGGTAGTGGCATTATTTGAAGGTGTGGCCTTGGAGTAGGCGTGCCACTGTGGGCTTGAGCTTTAAAACCTTCATCATAGCTTCCTAGCAGCCAGTCTTCTAGAAGCCTTCAGATGAAGATGTAGAACTCTCAGCTCTGCCTATACCATGCCTGCCTGGAYGCTATGATGCTCCTATCTTAAGGATAATGGACTGAACCTCTGAACCTGTAAGCCAGCCCCAATTACATGTTGTTCTTATAAGAGTTGCCTTGATTGGGCTGAAGAGCTGGCTCAGTGGTTAAGAGCACTGACTGCTCTTCCGAAGGTCGTGAGTTCAAATCCCAGCAACCACATGGTGGCTCACAACCATCTGTAATGAGATCTGACACCCTCTTCTGGAGTGTCTGATGACAGCTAC
>BDUI01002059.1:106175-116405 GCA_002335545.1 Apodemus speciosus | reverse complement strand
TAGATCAAGCTGGCCTCGAACTCAGAAATCCACCTGCCTCTGCCTCCCAAGTGCTGAGATTACAGGTGTGCGCCACCACCGCCCAGCATTTGTTAATTTCTTAATGGACATTTGGATTTACTTGTTAGCTTTTGAGAACAGTGCTACTGTGAACTTGTGTAGGTGTCTGAGAGTGTTTTCAGTTCTGGATAAGGCCAAGAGATAGGATTGTTGGGTCACATGGTAGTTGTATTTTTAAGAAGGGGCTAGAGAGGCTGCTATTTTTTAATAACTTACTTTTTTATTTTATATATATTGGTATTTTAACTGAGTGTATGTCTATGTGAGGATGTTGGATCCCCTGAATTGGGTTATAGAGAGTTCTGAGCTGCCATGTGTGTGCTCAGAATTGAATTTGGGTCTTCTGGGAGAGCAGTCAGTGCCCTTAGCCTCTGAGCCATCTCTCCTGCCCCCAAGATGTCTGTTTTTTAAGACGGGACCCCAGAATCCATGGCAGGAGAGAATTATCCTTTGAGTGACTTAATTGCCAGAACCTATGTGGTAGCTCACAGCAGTCCCTAACTCCAGTTCCAGGTGATCTGGTGCTCTCTTGTGAATGCCAAGGGTTCTAAGCATAGCTGTGCTGCACAGATACATTGGAGCAAAACTCCCATGCATGTAAAATAAAATATATAAATCTAAAACATTCTTAAAAAGAGAAAGATTCTGAGAGTGGTTTAGTTTAGTAAGGTTACAAGCACTTGTTACTCTTACTACAGAGAACCCAAATTTATTTTTCAGTACCAACACTAGGAAGCTTACAACTACCTGTAACTCCAGCTCTAAGGGATATGACACTCTGGGCCTCCATGGATAAATGCCCCCCCCCCCACACACACACATAATTTGGTTATTTTTTAAATCTTAACTGGGCATGGTGGTGCATACCTTTAATCTCAGCACTCTGGAGGCAGAGATAAGCAGATATCTGAGTTTGAGGCCAGTCTCAGTTTGAGGTGAGATCTGGAGTTACACAGAAAAACCCTGCCTCAAACAAACAAACTTTAAGAAAAATTGATAAAACTTAATTTAATCTTTACTGATTTTAAGCTACCCAAATAGAGTAATATATGTCCAATTCTGTATCATTCAGAGGTCCTTAAAAATGATAGTTCATTTAAATACTATTTAGATGAGTGTTCATATTTTCAAGTTACTTAGAATTGCCTGTGAAGGTCAATATAATCTCTACTCTAATTGATTATAAACTAGTAATAAAGATAAGTAGATTTGCATCCATGTTAACAAATATTATACTAAAGGAATTTCACTGCACAGAAGGACTAGCTCATTTATACTTGTAGTTTTGATAATGGATTTCCAGAGAAAAGGGCAGGTAAGCTTTGACCTGAAGAGTAGGTGAGGTGGGAGAGTTGTTTATGTAGGGGAAAAGCATGTTAGAGGCATAGAGCAGAAAAGGCTACACTGTATTTACCAGACTCTGAAATGAAAGAATGACAGATAGCTAGAGTTTATGTTAGCCAGGAAGTGAAGAGAAAGGAAAGAAAAGGTCAGGCAGGGTGACCCCACGTCTATAATTCCAGTGCAAAACCAGACCTCAGTGAATTGAGCTTAGTTGTGTATAATTCATTTTCTAGGGAAGGTGAAGCAAAAGGAGAAGTTCAAGGCCATCCTGGGCAATTTTGATAATAGTCTCAAGATAAAAAAATACAAAAGAGTGGGCTACATGTACCTCTTTGGTAGAGTACTTACCCACTATGTATGAGGTCCAGGAGTAACCCTAATCCCAAGACAAACCCAACCAAAAAAAAAAAAAAAAATCAAGTGTTGGTAAAGGTGTGGAAATTGGGACATTTGTACACCATTACTAGAACCGTAAAATTATGACAGTTGCTTAGAAATACGTTTTTAATTTTTAAAATTTATTTTATGTATATTGTGTTTGGCTTGCATCTGTCTGTACACCATGTGAATGCAGTGCCTGCCTAGGCCAGAAGCACGAATTAGATCCTCTAAGATTGTAGTTACAGAAAATTGTATGCTGGGAATGGACTTCAGGTCCTCTGGAAGAGCAGCCAGTATCACCATTGAGCCTCCCCTCTCTCCAGCCTCAGCCATCTCACTATAGCAATGCTGTGCTTCAGGGCCTTCCTTTTCTAAGTTACAGGTGGGACTGTCCATGCTATGACAATTTTAGGAGTTTGGTTTGCTTTTTTAAAAACACTATACCCTGTGATCTTCTTTGTAAGTTAAAGGACCCTCCATATCAACCCCCATATTATGAATCACAGTACCTGCCCCAACAGTGTTCATTTTAGAGCTCTTACACTTCGATTTGCTGACATTTCTCTTTACCTCTGGTTCATTGTCCCAGAAAAAAGAAACTGTGCAGAAGCTCCTCTTACTATTTTTTCTCTTCATTTCTTCTCTTTCTATTTTTTCCCCATCCCGTTCTGATGTGGAAACTTCTGGTTTCTTTGGAAAGTCAGTTATGTCGGATGGTGTTTTGCTGGGGCAAACACTTAAAGGAGTGTTTTCCTGAGGCAGACACAGGCGAAAGGATATTTTTCTAAAGCAAGCATGTGAAAGGGTGCATGATGGATTCTTCACTAACGACACACATGTGTGGTTCGCCTTACATGTATTATTGAACTCCATTTGTCATGACTCCATAGAGAGAAATGCACCAGGAAACTTCAAAAGAGGTTGCTACGGCTTCAGTGGACTTGGGCAGATAGGCAGAATGATGTCATCTGATTCAAACTCACGTGCTGAGGCAAGATTGTGGAGGATGCGTGATGATTGGAGGGAGTGTAACTAAGACTCAAGGGGCAGTGGTGGGGGGAGGCGCTCGGCTTGCTTTCATAGCTTTACATCACTTCTTGGTTGTCTTCACTGATCTCTGCTTCGTTGAGAAAAATATGCCAAAAAACTTGTGACATCTCTGGTGGTCCTGGTCCCTCCTGCTGACCTGTTCTGTGAAGGTCTGGCTGTCTCTGTTAGGTCGTGCTACCTCTGATGACTAGTGTTTGTCATCCTGATACCACCAAACTAGACTACTGGTATATTCGTAAAGTGTTTTCGGGTGGATTGAACTGTCACTGCTGACTGTGAACTAAACTGCTGATTTCCTGAAAATATGGATTACATTTGCCCCCCAAAAATTCTAAACAGTTCTGCTTTTCCACTACCTCTGGTGGGTGATGGGCTAAAAAGGAGGTTAAAAGGTTTAAAAACATATTAAAAGTTAAGGTCCAAACTACACCTTTCTCCTTCCCTGTTTTCCTCCTGTTTCTTCTTCTTTTCCTTGAGTGCTTCAAACTTGCTCTATAGTTGAGACTGACCTAATTTATTCCTTCCGCCTCTGCCTCCCAGTTTCTGAGATTATAGGTTTGTGTGCAGGGCTCCAAATCCATTCTTTTGAGTTGTAATGTCACAGATAAAGTCTCAAATATTCTGAGTATTGGTATTATACTGATAATTTGCCTTAGGTCAATTGTAAGTGTTAGCATTGGAATGTGAATTGGAATCTACCTTCTGCCTGGCTGTCTAATCTTGGTTACAAGAGGCAGGGTTTCTTCTTTTGGTATGCATACAGAATACATTGAAAACATTTCTTTCAAATTGAAGGTGATCAGTCTGGCTGGGGGTAGTGTGTATACCAGAGTGCCAGGCTGGGTACTGGAGGAAGAACTGGAACAGACTGCTCTCTGTGAGTTAGACTCCGTGCTTTTTGTTGTTTGATTTTTTGTTTTTGAGACTGGATGTCTCTGTGTAACCTTGAGTGTCCTTGAACTCTCTCTGTAGACCAGGCTGGTCTCCAACTCAGAGATTTTCCTGTCTCTGCTTCCTGGCTTACTAGGACTTTTCTAAATGGCTGTTCAAATTGAATATCTGTTAATTCTTGAAGGGTTGGTTCAAATTTAGCCGTCAAAGTTCTGAGAACAGTGTACTCCATAAAAGGTTAGATTTCTAAGTGTTTTAAATTAGTTACCAGTTAGTGATTTAAATATTTTCTTCTGAGTTATTTAAAAGCAACCTGGTAGCGTGAAATATTAAAAACAAAAAAGTAATCCAACACAATCATTAGGCACAGCGACTAGCATCCTAGTAGTAAGCCATTCTAAGTTAAATCCTCCGATAGTAGATTCCAACAGTCTCTGCTACCTACATTTTTTTTTTTTTTTTTTTTCTCCGTTGTCCTTCTGGTCCAAAAGTCCAAAAGCCCACTCTCCTGCCACCGTTGTCCCTCCATCCGACCCAGAAGTCCTGCCTACTGGCCCAGTGATTGGTTTCCTAGACAGGGTTTCTCTCTGTAGCCCTGGACAGAGAGTTCCAGCTGTCCTGGAACTCACTCTGTAGACCAGGCTGGCCTCGAACTCAGAAGTCCGCCTGCCTCTGTTTCTGCCTCCCTGAATCAAAATATAAGCTCTCAGCTGTTCCTGCTACCATTCCTTTGCTCCATTATTGAATCTAACCCTCAGAAACATAAGCCTAAATTAAACACATTGTATTATACATTGCCTTGGTCCTGGTGTCTTATTACAGCAATTGAAAAGTAACTAAGACAGTGACTTCATTAATTGGTAAGTTTTAAATTCTTACACCTTTAATGAAAAGAATTGGATTTAAATCTTTTCTTGGGCCATTCCTGTGGAACGAGGTCATGGAATTTTAGAGACTTAAAAACCTAGGGTATCTTGAAATAACATGTAGTTGGAATGGTTGTGTGTCAAGTGAGAGAAACTGTTTTGCATGGTTTGTAGCAATGGCTAGCTTGGTACTGCTTAGACCACAAATTTCTGTCAATCCTCATGTCTCATCCTCCCTGTTGTGATTACAGGGGTGCACCATCATGGTCCAATTCATTGTCTTTCTTAAGGTTGAGTATAGAGATTGTGTTCAGGTTTTTAATCCCCTTGGAAATTTTAATAGGTTACGTGAATAAGTGTTGATTATACTGTAGCATAGATTTTAAGTAGAATACCTGATTCTTAAAACCTACAGTTCTTTCATCTTATTCCTGTTCAGATTTTCAAATAAATTCATTCTTAATTTTTGTCATGAATGTTCTGAATAAGTATGCAGTAGAATAGTAAAGTCTGAAATTAGAAACATACTTGGACCAACCGAATTCCCCTTTAATCATAAAACAATTTCGCATTATTTTAAAGTAAAATATCAAATACAGAATAAGTACTACTAGGCTAAAATTGTTAAGAATCATACATGTGGGGGTGGAGAGACACTTAGTGGCTAAGAGCTCCGGCTGCTTTTCCAGAGGACTGAGGTTTAATTCCTAGGAGATCTTCTGATATCCTTGGGCAAACATCCATACACATAAAAATAAATGCATAAAACTAAAAAAAAAGAAGAAGAAAAACCTTATAAAAGTGAATTGTAAATGTAAGAGTAACTGAGAATGCTGAAAACTGTATTTATAACATTGTTCAGTGAGAGGAGAGGTGTCACYGGAGGATGGAACTCAGTTCACAGAGGGGTGGCTTGTTCAGCGTGGGTGAATGGAGCCCGAGGCTGCTCCATCCTCTATACACATCTACAGTCATAGCACTGGAGAGCTAGAGGCAGGATAAGGAGTTTGAGGTCAGCTTGGGCTCTTGAGATCTTGTCTTATAAGAACAACAAAGTGGGACCTAAAGAGATGGCCAAATGGTTAAAAGCACTTATACATTCACCTAATTTAAGTAATGATGAAAAAGGATTGGATTCCAATATTTTTGGCCTGAAATAGAGCTGGCAAGTGTTTTTTTATTCTGTTTTGCTATATTGACTTGGAGCTTGTTAATTCTAATGAATTAGAATTCTTACTCAGGATAGGCAAGAAGGCTTAGCCAGTAAAAGGTGCTTGTTGCCAAGGCTGAAGACATGAGTTGTGTACATGCAACCCACACGGTCAAGGGACGAACCAAGTCCCTACAAGTTGTCTACTGACCTTCATGTGTACTCAGTGACGTGTGTAGTCCCCATACTCCTGTACACAAAACAAAATAAAAAAATTGTAAATCAGAAATGAAAATGTAGGCTTTTAGATGTGAATGTAATTAATACTGTCATGAGATTGCCAACTCTTACTTCTCTAGCTGATTTTTTCCCCTGCTATTCATAGACACTATCATTTCATAAGCAATAGAGTGTACTCTGATCTAAGGTTGTCTAGATTCGGGTCTTAGTGCTTCCACTGTTTCTCTTGGGAGAGGCAAGAGAATCTCCTTTAACAGTCTACTTCTGCACTCTTCTGTATAGAACGTGGGGGAAATACGCCAACTCATGGGTGTGTTTGTAAGGCATAAAAAGACTTACCCATATATAGTAACATATTTTAGATGGTTATTACTTTATTATCTATTCTAAAATTTAAAAAGATAAAAAAATTATATGATTTTTGTTAAGCATTTAGGGGCGCCGGGCGTTGGTGGCACAGGCCTGTAATCCCAGCACTCTGGGAGGCAGAGGCAGGCGGATTTCTGAGTTCGAGGCCAGCCTGGTCTACAGAGTGAGTTCCAGGACAGCCAGGGCTATACNGGCAGGCGGATTTCTGAGTTCGAGGCCAGCCTGGTCTACAGAGTGAGTTCCAGGACAGCCAGGGCTATACAGAGAAACCCTGTCTTGAAAAAACCAAATCCAAAAAACCAAAACAAAACAAAAAAAGCATTTAGGAGCAAGCCTTACCTGAGTGACAAGGCTGTTTATAATCTTATTCATATGAAATAAATACACACTTTTTTAGAAGCATGTGTGAGCCTGTGTTACTCCCACAATTTGCACCAAACAGTATGTTAGGTAATACTGTATGTGGAATACGCATTTATAACTTCTAGAACACACCTGGTATTAAGGTCTTAAGGGGAAGGATTTGAGCATTAGTAGTGAAAGGCATATTGCATAGCTGAATGCCATTTGCTTACATTGAGAGTATCAAGATTTGTAATAATTTTAGGAATCTCCCTTGGTCAATTGCTAATTTAATTGTTGATTATTGAATGTTCTTTGAATTTTAAGAAGGAGAATAATGATTCCCATCTATTATTTTGAATGTAGAATTAATATTATTTGTAATCTTTTTATTATAGAGTTTAAAGTTAATTTCTCCTTTTCTGTGTATTTGTTGGAGACATAACTCTTCATATGCTGGCCTTGAACTCAGGGTGCTTCCATCTTAGCCTCCTGCGAGATGAGATTATGCCATTCCCAGACAGAAGGAATGTATTTTTACTCTGTTACCTCGTTCTAGATCAGCCAGAGCTACTACCATAGTGAGACTGCCTTGAAAAGAGAAAGAAAATCCATTCTTCAACCAACTGTGGTTATGTAAAATGAAGTTGGGAACTTAGAGGCTGATGGTACTTTGATTTATTTTATTTTTAATTACGTGCATAAGAGTGCAGGTGTCCATGGATGCTAAAATTTGGTTCCCTTAGGAACTGCTGCCCACCATGGGCACTGGAAACTAAACTTGCATTCTCAGGAAGAGCACTCTGCTTTGAATCATTGAGCCACAGAGGGTGATACTGGTTTTTTTGTTTGTTTGTTTTCATTTTTTAAAGATTTATTTATTTATTATATATAAGTACATTGTAGCTGTCTTCAGACACCCCAGAAGAGGGTGTTAGATCTCATTATGGATGGTTGTGAGCCACCATGTGGTTGTCGGGATTTGAACTCAGGACTTTCAGAAGAGCAGTCAGTGCTTTTAACCGCTGAGCCATCTCTCCAGCCCCCTAGGGTAAGACTATTTTGATTATTAATTAAACCTTGTTTTAAATAGAAGGGCTCAAAAAATAAGATTGAAGCCAGACATGGTGACACACATCTTTAGTCCCAGCACTCAGAAGACAGAGACAGGCAGATCTCTGAGTTAGTGGCTAGCCTGGTCTATAGAGTGAGTTCTAGGACAGCCAGGGCTACACAGAGAAACCCTGTCTCAAACCAAAGCTTTTGTATGTTTTTTCTTAGTGTTTCTCTTTTCCCTGGAATTCTTTTCCATCAATAGAATTGGAAAATATTTTAATAAAAAAATTGTAAGCTATTGAATACAGGCTTTTCTTTCATGTAGTTTCTTTGAAAAGATAAAACTAGAGTGCCTTCCCTTTGAAATGGACACAGACTTTTATTACAACATGATAGATTATACAAAGGTTTATATGTTCTGCCTCAGAACACTGAATTTTGGAATAAATCATTTTTGTGTGGATTTTAAAAATAATAACAATTCCATGGCCTATCAGTGAAAGTATGTGGTACTAGCTTCTCATATGACTACATCATGAAGCAGAGATGGTTTCTAAGGCCTGCCCTAGCGACCCTAATTCTACCAGCAAAGTTTAATTGAATTTGCTAAAATATAAAGTTTCTCTCTCTCTTTCTTTCTTTCTCTCTCTCTCTCTCTTTTCCTCTCCCTCCCCCTCCCCTCGTGTGTGTGTGTGTGTGTGTGTGTGTGTGTGTGTGTGTGTGTGTGTAAAACCCAGCTTGGCCTCAACAAGGTGGTCCTATGCTTCACTTCTTCAGCATGTTACTGATATCTTACCACAACCTTCCTAAGTTTTGAATCTTCGTATGATTATTTATCGTATGTGTATGTTTCTATGCGTACGCACACTCAGAGGCCAGAAGATGTAGCTTCCCTTGTCTATCTCCAGCTATTCTTTGACCTTTGAGGCAGGATCTCTTCTGAAATTGGGTTTCTCAGGTAGGCTAGAAGCCAGGAAGTCCTAGCAATCCTCCTGTCTCTGCTTCCCTTGGTGTTGGATTACAGTCATGCACAACTTGCCTGACTTGTAACATGCGTGTTAGATCCAAACTCTAGTTTTTATAGTTTAATGGCAAGCTCTCTTAACCACTGAACCATTTTTCTCAGCCCTTGAATGATATCTGTAATATATATGCACATATACAGTGTGTATGTGGAGAGAGAGTCGTATTCAGGTCATATGTAAGTGGTTCACCTGAATATCCTGAAACTATATATAACTGAATCTTATTATAGTAAAGGGTACTAGAGAGGGAAAGAATTGTGAATCATTTAGACTGATCCTGCTTGACTCAATATTGAAAATTTTATGCTGGTGACCTCTAGTGGTCGTCGCCAAACATCAGCAAATACTAAGTAGTTCTTTGGCAATCAAATGTTGAATGTTGAATGAATTCAGGAGATACGTAAAATATGGTACCAGATGTTGAAAATCAGGAGTAAGGTTGGGTTATGCTGAGTTATTAACGGAAAACAAGTTTGTACATTTTTGCTTTGGTCATATGTCAAGTTAACTACTTCCCTTTCTACTTTGTTCATTTGAGACAGGGTCTCATGTGCCCCTGTCTGCCCTGGAACTGTGTGAGGTCGAACTCAGTGCTGAGATTAAAGGCATGCCCCGCTATGCCTGGCGTACCTTTCTATTTTTTAGGTCAGGGTAGTTAAAAACATCAGTTGAAAAAAAAAAAAACAAAACATCAATTGACGTCAACTGATAAAGAATTTTGCTGGTGCTCAACAATTGTTTTTCTGTTGGGGAAAACATTTCAAAGGAGTACTACTTTGCAAATGGTAAGCTTTGTACTCAAACCTCTGCACTGTAGGTAAAAAGAAATGGGAAGTCCTACCTTCATTGAACCAACCACACATTCCATTGTAGGGTGTTCTTCCCCTGCTTTTACTGAGACGGGTCTTGGTACTTAGCTTTAGGAAGCCTGGAATTAATCATGTGGCTCAGGAAGCTAAACACCCTCCTCCCCAACTTTAAGTCGGGTATTGGTGATACACACTGTTAATCCTGGCCCTTGGGAGACAGAGGCAGGCAGATCTCCGAGTTCAAGGCCAGCCTGGTCTACAGAGCAAGTTCTAGGACTGTTAAGAGCTCCATTTCACAGAAATCCTGTCTCTATAAACCAAATAATAACAGTAATAATAATAATAATAGCATTAATAATAATAATAATGTTATACAAGGTTGGGCATGCTGATGTACACCTTTAATTAGAGTACTCTGAGTTTGAGGCCAGTAAACTGGTTAGATAGAGTTCTAGGCCAGACAGGGTTATACTAGTGAAAGACCCCCAAAGAGGGAGACCCTCACTCAAGTCTCGGGAAACGGGCACGCCACCGCAAAGGACGCCAAGGCAATTCACAGCAAGCAGAACAGTTTATTAAAAGYGAGCTCAGACCAGCTAGCTGGGGCCGACAGTCATACCCCCAGGCGGGAGTAGAGGACTATCGAC
>BDUI01002059.1:29909-41957 GCA_002335545.1 Apodemus speciosus | reverse complement strand
ACACACACACACACACACACACACACACAAATAAGTGAATCTTTATTGTGTGATGGACTTTATAGTAAAACAATACACAGCATTCAATCCAGGAAAGGAACCCAGGACAGACCAAAATAATAATTGTGCCTAAGTCTTACTTGGTGAACCAAAAAGGTCATAACTGGGGTCCTACCTAACAGGAGTCTGGATGGGTGGGAGCTAAGTTCTGTTTGGTGAGCTGGAAAGGTCTTGCTGAGGTTTCCTAACAATAGTATGGATGGGTAAGAGCTACTTACAGAATATAAACAAACCAGCTACAATAGGGAAAGGCCTAYGCCAGTGTGAGTGAGGGTGGGGCTCTCTGCACAACTTGGAGATAGGTTTGCAGATAGGAGCAGTCTCTAAAAAGAGGCTCTTTCCCAAGCAGCTGTTTACTGCTGCTAGAAAACTTAAGGGCTGGAGAAATGGCTCAGTGGCAAAGAAGCACATACTGTTCTTATGGAAACAAGTCTCTGGACCCACATCAGGAAGTTCTCAACATCCGGAAATTTAGCTTCAGGGATCCAACACCTCTCTGACTTCCTGGCACATATGTAGACACACATATAATACATTTACATCAATTAAAATGTAATTAAAAAAGAAAAGGTGGGACAGGGTTTCCTGAATCTTCAAAGTTTTTACTTTGCTCAGACATGTAACCTTCTGTCTATCTGCCGACTCCAGTGAGCCCCCCACACCTCACACATCCCCTACCCTGTAGAGGAATGCTTCATTTAGTAGCAAAATCTTTTAAAAATAACTAATGGTAAAATTTTTCTTCAGACTATTAGTATGGTAGATGCATCAGTGTAAAGCATCTAGAATTGGCCAGTCTCTAGAAAGAGAGGACCATCGTTGCTAGGGATTGGGCAAAGATTATATACTTGGAAAAAAGGTTTTCTTTCTCAGTGATGGCCTAGGTAGTAGTGGTTGCTCACTGTGAATTGTGTGCACCCAAATAATTAAATACTAATTTGTATGTTGTGAATACTTTCCAAAACTTTAAAAAAAAAAATACTGTGATAGTGAGTGCTTTATGTTGTTAGTGTGTTTTAGTGTGTGTGTTCTGCCTCTCAATGTTAATCTTCTATTCTGTTTTATAGGTARAATGATCCATTCTATGGTAGCTCATTTGGATGCTGTTACAAGTTTAGCAGTAGATCCCAATGGAATCTATTTGATGTCTGGAAGTAAGTTTGAACTTCAGTACGACCTACAAACTTTATAGAGTTGTTCCTCAGTAACAAGCTTTATTTGTCTTTCACAGGCCATGACTGCTCCATTAGATTATGGAATTTGGACAGTAAGACATGTGTACAAGAAATAACAGCTCATAGGAAGAAATTGGATGAGTCGATTTATGATGTTGCTTTCCATCCATCAAAGGCATATATCGCCAGTGCAGGAGCTGATGCTCTTGCCAAAGTATTTGTGTGAACCAACATAGACTCGCTTCCTGGAAAACAAAGATTTGCTTGGTCAGAAAGGGGGTCTGCATCACTGCCATCACGAAGGTTATTGATACGACACTACATGTGGTCTGCCTGGTGAAAGCTGTTGGGGGCGGGCAGAAATTGGGAATCACATCCTAATGTCAGGTTTATTAGTTTAACTATAATTAACTGTATTTTGTGGGACAGAAAGAAAAAGGACTCCAGTATCTGTGCCCTGTACTGGATATGAACTGAGCGGTTTTTGTTTTTTATTTTGTTTTGTTTTTTTAAGGTGTTTAAGCCAATATGGAGTCTGATCTTAGGGGGAAGGACTTTTGTTGGCCTCTGTGTGCTGCCTTAGGGTTAGGAATGCGGTGCTCTTGCGGGGAAGCAAGCTCCAAGAGCAGCTGTTTCATCTCTCAGTGATCTTAGGTTTATCAGTTGAATGCCACAGATTCCCTTTTAAACTTATTTTGCTTTAAAAAAGAAAAAAGAAAAAGAAAAAAGAAAGAAAAGAAAATTTAACTTAAAATATTTTAGCATTAGTTGCACAAAATGTTTGGATAAAATTCTAGTTTTTATAAGTCTTTTTATATATTTAGCCTGTCACAACAGTGCTCAAGATCATGTTGATGTTTTTCTGCATTATACAACCCTAAAACACAGAGATCTCACTAACCTGCCACCTGTAACCACTTTCTTTCCTCCTTTTGCCTAATACAGCTCAGCTAAGTCCTTCATAAAGATGATAAATCTATCACCTTTGTCTACATGTCTTCATGAACCAAGGACTATTAAGTGTATTAAAACAAATCTGTGGAGTTTAGTACTCCAATGAACTCTTTAAAAACTAATCTTGACATCCTATCACTATGTGATATTTTGTACATCTTACTGTATTTACAAGTTTATTTATCAAGAATTATCCATCTTGCTAATGGCCTATTATTTATTTTACTTTTTGTTGGTCTTTATATCCTTTTATTAATGCGCTAAAGGAACCTGTATATCTATTTTGGAACTCTTTGAACAGTCTAAAATAGACTAAAAATGGAATATTTTATAGTTAAGTTACAAACCAAGGTGTTTGTCCCCAAGATACTATCTTGATTTACCATGATTCCAAAACAAAATGAGCTAGTTAAAAAAAAAAAAAATTGGAGAATATTTTATTACCATTACAAATAAGATATTTAAAAAAAGTTGAATCAGGATACAAGAAGTCTGCTGGATTTGGACTAGTCTCCCCTGTTTTATTTTTTTAGATGTGCTTATGTAACTGAAGATTTTCTTTGTGTAATGCATGATTAAGACAATAAAGTATTTTTTCTAGTCTTCCAAAAGCCTTTTCTGATCAGTTTGCGAGTTTTGATGAGTTTTGTAAGGTTTTTGTTTTACAGACTATGAATCAGCAAATTTTTAAGATTGTACCCCAGAGCAAACATACAGCTGTTGAAAAATAATGTATATAAAATGCATATAATAAATATTAAATTGTGTACCTGTATGTTGCTGTTGGCCACATCATTTCACGTTAACTAATAAAGTGCAATACTCTCCACAATTAAACCAGGAAATGAAGATTTCTTAGTGGGTCCTACATTTTGWTGCTATTCTTTTTATACATTGTGGTACTTAATGATATTCTAGTAAGGTTACAGTAGAAACACTATTAAGAATACTTTTCAGAGTTTTTTGCACCACCCGGGGTAGCTTTTAAACTATTAAATATGGCTGGCACCTAGTGTCCTCCTCATCCCCCCACTTCAGTAGTCTGCCTAGTAGCCTCTTTAAAATCTGAGTTTCACTTAATAGTAAGTAGTGTTGTCTTGTTTCCTTGTAMCCGTTGCCACAGACATGTTTAGCAAAGAATTATTTGCATCATTTACTAGTAGAAAGTTGCCTCTGTAAAGTTAAAAGTTACCTACTTGAAAGAAAATGTTTCAAGATATTAATACTCTCTTTCTTAAAAGAAATTGTAAATGGAATTGAATTAGACATTACAGAACTTACATGCAAAATTCTACTTGGATTCCTGCTTTAAGAATTATACATTGAGAATTTTCAAATGACTTAGTTGTGATTTAAAAAAGCAAAACAAAACTAAGATTTCAAAATTTTAAAAAGTAATTGTTGTTTCTGGGTTGATGGTTTAGTGAGTGAGTATAAGGACCTGAGTTTAAATCTCTAGCACCCATGTAAAAAGCAGGATGTGATGTTCATGGATATATAACCCCAGTGTTGAGGCAAAGACAGCAGGATCCTGAGAGCTCTCTGGCCAGCCAGCCCAGCCCTAAAGGGGTTCAGTGAGAGCACACCCTCTCCACTCCCACCCTCACCCTGGAAAGCACTGGAGGAAGCAGGCTGCTCTGACCTCTGCACACGGGCATTTGCACACACTCACAGCATGTACCACTTATGCCAGATCGATACCAAATGGTGCCTGCTTTCAACAAATTCCCCCAAAGCTAGCTCTGTTCTGGAAGCCTTCTGAAGTCATTGAATAACCATTTAACTTTTATGCACTTGTTATTGCAGTGCATAAACATTTGTGTCTTTTACAGTGTACTATGGGCTTTACAAATAGTATATATTTTTAGTGTTGGTAAACATAGGAAAAGACTAAAAAGTTGAAATAAAATAATGTCTTATTTTTGTTTTGTCTGTTTCCATTTGTGATTTATGAAAAATAAGTTGGCTCAATGTTTTAAGTTTTAATGGTATTTTAATGTTAGGGTTTTTTTTTTCTCTTGATGTTTAATCATTGCATCTCTCATGATTGTATTTACTTTCTTCATTTCAAGCTTTTACAATCTGAGAACCAACATTCAACTCATTACAAGTTATAAAATGAAGCATCAGGCACTGGCAGTGCAGTTCTCATGCCTGTATTGTCAACAGGATCCTCTGTTCAAGGTTGGCCTGGGAAATGTGTGACTTTACCTCAAAACAAAAAAAAAAAAAAAGCCCAACACAATAAAACTTTACATATTTGAAATCCCGATGTGACTGCTGAAATTGGGTTGTAGTATGCCTTTAAAAACTTCATTCTTAAAGCTGCGTAGTGTGGTGTATACCTGTACTCTGAGTAGTGGAGAGGTTGAGGCAGCAGGATGTTGATGTCAAGGCTAGCCTGCTCTCAGTTAATGCTTTTTTATTGTACATCCTTATTATTTATCCTTTGATTGTTCACTTACAGAAACGGTGGGGTTTCATTGACTTCTAGGAGAGAACTTTTGAACTTCTCAAGTCAGGTTAAATTAAATCTATTTTTTATGGTAAGATTCTCCTGGTTCACAATGGATCATTTGCAGCCTTTTGTTAAGAGGGGACAAAGGATTTTTTTTTTTAATCAAATTTTTATGTAGCTTTTGAGATATTCAAGTTCTGTCCCTTCTCACACATAATCCTTTTGCATGGACTTGACGTTTGGGTATGCTCAAGTAAATCACAAGTCAACAACCAGTATTTTTTCCAAGTCTGTAAATGGATCCACAATTGGGTAAGGAGAGAGACAGAACCTGGTTTAAAGATACGGTGATGCCTGTGGTGAGGGCTTTCTGTGGTGAACTCTAATCCATACAAGGTGGATTCTGCTTGATACCAGCTTCACAAATGTGGTAAGTTTTTAATATGATACTAGTTCTATTTCTTTTGAAGCCAATACTCAAAGCCTGCACTAGTGGTGACTGCAGTGACGCCTACATTAGGCATGTGGGGTATAATTGGAAGAGATGTTATGGCATGACTTTAGATTGCTCGTTCCTTATAAGGTAGCTTTGTCTAAAGAAAATTCTAGAGGCTGGAGAGATGTCTCAGTGGTTAAGAGCACTGACTGCTCTTCCAGAGGACCCAGGTTCAATCTCAGCACCACATGGCAGTTCAGAACTGGAATTCTAGTTCCAGGATTTCTGACACTGTCATACAGACATTCATGCAGTCAAAACACCAATGTACATTAAATAAATTATTAAAAAGAAAAACACTAGTGTTAATAAATAGGCACTTAGTCAGTAGCAATTTTATTGCCAACAGCCAAGCTATTATGCAATGTATTTTTCCTGTTACAATACTTGACACATCTTTTTTCCAAAAAAAAAAAAAAAAAGTTACCTGCTTAAACATTTTCTTAGTCCTTGGAGTACATGCCTGTCTATAAACATAAAATTAAGGATATAAATAGAAAAATACCAGGCAATCCTACCTTTACTCTGTGTGGTAGTTCAGCCATAAAGTTATGAAAACACTACAAAAGAAGCTTGATACACGMTTCCTTATAATGTGTAGGTACGGCTAGTACACATAGTAACAGCTGCCTGTTCTTGGCTGGTTTTAAGAAAACATCCACATGAGTCAAAATATTTATACTTGATCTGTGTTTAAAAGCTGTTCTGTTTTCCGTGCATGGTCAATGCAGAATGATTAAAGAGGGAACGGTGCTTTTTGTATAAGCGTCAGGTTCTTTATTGAGCTCTGTAGCTTACCTATCCATCCACTTGTACGCATATTTGAACTCCTAATGTTAATCCATGACATTTCTTCTTTCCTGAGTTCTAAGGACCTGATTATCAAGTCTCGGCCAATCTAAATTGTGAGCTTCAAATGAATGTTCATTTGCTTTAAACAGCTGTTGACAGTTTTCTTTCTTGTTTGACACTGGTAAGCTATAAAGTTACATAGGCGTTGAGATTACAATTTGCACATTAGATCCCCTTGTACATATTCCTTGAGTTGTCAGATTATCAGTTACTGCTGGGATTCTAAGAAATCTCTACAGATGCCTCTAATAACATCAGAAACAATTGGTTCTAATCCTGTGAACTCTCTGGTAAAGAACGCATGTGACTCTTTGGGTTTGGAGGCCATGTCTTTCAGGTCGTCCAGAGGTGCCCAAGCCACACCAACAGAGAAGATGGTGATACCTAAAGTGGAAATATGTTAAGTAAGTTAAAAATAGGTTTAGCTTACATATGGTTATATATTCCATACATTAATACATAGCTGCAGAGGAAACTGCCTAATACATTTTTAAGTGAAACCTATGCTCGGTTTTTAGGGAGACCACAGTCATTTTGATTATGTCAAAAATAATTGGTCAAAACTCAAAGCTTTGCCATCAGCAGCTGCAAATTAATAACTTGATGAAAATACTGAGCTTGTCAAACTATTCAAGACTGCACTGAACAAACTAGGAAGAGAGAAAATCAGGTTGATGGTTTATGAAGCCCCTGTAGCAGGCACATGCTTTGCAGTGAGGAGGAACTCCTGCTATTGTCACTGTCAGACTTTAAAGTGAGACTAGCACAGAGGAAAAATAAATGGGAAGGTTACATTGAGGAATGGGAGCTAGAGATAATTTTGTTTGTTCTGATTCAGTCTTTGAAGTTATAGTGACAAATCCATTTTACAGTAAAAAATTGTAGCTCTTGGAGCAGGAGAGATGGCTCCGCAGGTAAGAACATTTGTTGTTTTTCCACCAGACCTGTGTTTGGTTTCCAGTACCTACATAGTTCACAAGTCTATAACTCCCGTTCCAGGGCATCCAATGCCCTCTCATGACCTTCATGGGCACCAGGTACACTCATGATGCATATACATAAATACAGGAAAAATGCACAAATCTTTTGAGAAAATTATATTGTTATTTTTAAATTGCTAGTCTTTAAAGCAATCTGATGAATAAAAAAACTCCCCTTCTTGAGCTGGGTATTGGTTGCACATGCCTTTAATCCCAACACTTGGGAGGCAGAGGCAGGAGGATCTCTTGAGTTTGAAGTTAGCCTAGTCCACAAAGAGACTTCAGGGACAGCTAGAGCTGTTAAACAGAGAAACCCTGTCTTGAAAAACAACAGCAAAACCTCCCAACAGGATTTCAGTGGAGCTTGGAAGAATTTCAGTTCACTCAGACTCCAAAGCTCGTAGAATATAAATTCACACTGCAAGGATCCATTCTACAAAAATGCTGACTCCTAGAATTCACAGGACTTAATCCTAATATAAAGGACAACCATCTTACCTGCATCATGGGCAGCTGCGGCAGGGCCTCGGACATCATCATAGGACTGCCCGTCTGTGACAATAACCAGGAAGTTTTTGTTGGGGCTGTCCCTTATGGGACCAAATACATTTCTAACAGTAAAGGAGATGGCATCGCCAGTAGCTGTGCCACCACTCATGTAGCGGATGTTTGCTAGGACAGCTAGGACATTCTCTTTGGTGTTATAGTCAGTAAAACTGAATTCTGTGCGCTGGTCATAAGTGAACTGTACAGCAGCTATCTTGGCTCCAATGTCCGAGATTTCAAATGTCTTCGCTATGTTAGAAACAAATTCTAGCATGAGGCGGAAATTGCTATCTCCAACACTGCTGGAGCCGTCAATCAGAAAGGCAATATTCACTGAGTTGTAACAGGTTTTGCTGCACATCATCTGTTCATGAGTACAGAGCTTCTGCACCAGAGGCTTTACATATTTTGTAGTGCCAAACCAGTTGGGCATGTGATAAGAGAAGAAGCCATTATTCCGACACACAGCCTAATGGGAAAAGACAAAATATACCCCAAAAGATCAAACGTTGCTTAATATTTTACAAATTATGTAGTACTGGAGGTGAGCCTAGAGCCTTACGCTTGCGCCCCCACCCTTCTGCTACTTTTCACTTTGACTAGGGGTCTGGGTTGCACAGGCTGGCCCTGAGCATGTTGCCTCGGCCTCGTTGGATAGCTGGGATTATAGGTTTATTCCTCTAGGCTCATAGCAAACATTTTATGTTCACTAATCTAGTTAGGGGCCTGTTGTCCCCAAACTGAATCACTCCTTCCCACTAGCGAGAACCCTTGCACCTTACCTTGTCAACAAATGCAACATCTTGAACCATCCCCAGTTCTTCAGGAATGGGCTTGGCCACAGAAACTATAAATACATTGACACCAAACTCTCTGGCTACAATGCCTGCTTCCTCAATGTCATCAGAAGGCCAACCATCAATAAACACCACCACTACTTTTGGTATTCCTTTTCTCACACCAGTGTCTGCTGTAAAGAATTTCTGAGCAGTGTGCTTCAAGGCTTTTCCTAAAAAACAAGCAAATGAGCAGCGTTTGTGGCGGCTCAGAATATATTTCTATTCCAGGGTAATAACTTGATGCCATTAATAATTTAACTTGTGGAGTTCAGTTAGCAAAAAGATTATTAATTGTTCTTCAGGCTTAGTTTTGGCCTTCACGACCCAACACTGCTTCCCCCTCCACCTTGCCGAAGTCTACCTTACAGGATAGCCATCTTGTCTCAAAAACAAACAAACAAACAAACAAAGGAAAAAGCAGCTGACCCACTGGTATGCTTTCCACTCTATGATGATGTGCAGGAGAACTGTCACAAATGGCACAGTGCTGCTTTGGTTTCTCAAAGCATCGAGTGCTTACCTGTGTTGGAGTTACCCCCTCGGAAACCTACTTCTTTTATGGCAAACAAGACATCTTTGGCTGAAGTAAAGTTTTTCAAGTAAAATTCTATTTTGGGATGTTCACTATAAAAATGAAAAAAGAAAAATTTTCAGGAAAGGCAAATAAACAGATGACCTTAAAAAAAAAATTACTGGCCGGGCGTGGTGGTGCACGCCTATAATCCCAGCACTTGGGAGGCAGAGGCAGGCGGATTTCTGAGTTTGAAGCCAGCCTGGTCTACAGAGTGAGTTCCAGGACAGCCAGGGCTATACAGAGAAACCCTGTCTCCAAAAACCAAAAAAAACTTACTGGCAGAGGACCTAGGTTCAACTTTCAGTAGCAACATAATGGCTCACAAACGTCTAACTCACTTCCAGAGGATCTAACACCCCTTCTGACCTCTGTGGGCACCAGGCACACACATGATTCAGAGACATACATTCAGGGAAAAAAAGCCTCATATAAATAAAAAGTTAAAGTCAGACCCAAGTCTTTTTTAAGTTACATAGTATACAGTCAACTAGCACATTGCTTCTACTCACTGGGAATGTTGCAGAAATGTAACAAGTACAGTTGTTATGCTCATTTATTATATTTTGGATGATAGCTAAGCATACACAACTTCATATTTTCACAAGATAGAATTGTCCCAATTATTTAAAGAAACAGGCTCAGAACACTTAGGTAATATGCCTAAGAAAACATGGCTGCCTTTTAAATTCAGACTCATGTGGCTCCAAAATCTAGGTTGGAACTGGAATAACACTGTGTGTATGCAGCATGTGAAAGCAGGCGTGGCACAGTCTGTACAACTGGGCACCAAGTAGGTAGGAGACAGTTGGATATGAGAGCACATCAGCAATCTCTCTGGCCAAGAGACAGTTTAATTATTATTTGTATGCGTATGGCTACTTTGCGTGTTACATCAGTGCACCATGTGGATACCTGATGCCTAGAGAGGCCAGAACTGTTGACTGTCCTGGAGCTGGGGTGACAGATGATGTGACAACCGTGTAGGTGAACCTGTTTTGCTTGGAAGAGCAACCAGTGCTCGTGATCACTGAGCCATTTCCAGCCCCTAAGATTGAGGACTGGGTACAAGGCAATGTACTGTAAAACACTACAATGTCTTAAAAGTTACAGTTTCTTTCTTTTATAAACAGTGACATTTGCCAGTCCTAGTTATGAGGTTTAAAGAATTTCAGTTCATTTTAGCTATATTTTGTTCATTAGAGACCATGTTGAGGACTGGGTCTGCGTTTATCCCATGTAAAGAGAGCTGAGTGTGGCGGCCTAGACTCGTGATGCCAGTGCGGAGGAAACGGTTCCCCGGACATGCTGACCAGCCAGCCTAGCCTACTTGGCTAGTGCCCGGCCTATGAAATACCTGTTTAAAACAACAGAAAGTGAATGTTGCCTGAAGAATAAGACCTGAGGTTGTCTCTACATTCTGCACATACATGTGTATGCACCTATGCACCTAAGCCAGCCGCAGTAACACGCCTGTAATCCCAGCACCTGGGAGGCAGAGACAGGCTGGTCTCTGAGTTCAAGGCCACCCTTGTCTATAAAACAAAACAAAAACAAACAAACCAGCAAAATCACAAAAAAAAAAAAAAAAAAAAAAAAAAAAAAAAAAAAAAAAAAAAAAAAAAAAGAAAGAAAGAAAGAAAAAAATCAGCTGAGTCAAAGAAACTTGCTTAGGTGTTCATGAAATTGATATTCCATTTTAAGTCAAACAACAAAGGGCTCAGTGTTTTAAAGACAAGGGGAAATGGCTGCATTATACAGAAAAGTTAAATAACTTCTAAGCAGAGCCAGCTATAAAAAGTAACAAGCMGACTTGGAAGGCAGAGGCAGGGTTATCTYTTGCATTCAAGGCCAGCCTGGTCTACAGAGCAAATTCCAGGACAGTCAAGGCTACACAGAGAAATTGTCTTGAAAAACAAACAACTCCAGGCTGTGGTGGCACATGCCTTTATTCCCCCGCACTTGGGAGGCAGAAGCAGATGGATTTCTGAGTTGGAGGCCAGCCTGGTCTACAGAGTGAGTTCCAGGACAACCAGGGCTATACAGAGAAACCCTATCTCAAGAAAAAACCAAAAGAAAAAGAAAAAAAAGGAAGGAAGGAAGGAAGAGAAAGAAAGAGAAAAAGAAAAGAAAGAAAACAGAAAAGGAAAAAAAAAGCTAAGCAGAATACCAGTGCTTGTGGTTGTGTGTGTGGGGCTACACACTGCTGATAGTATTAGCTGCTCAACTTTCTATTAAGTAATTTAGCAACTTAATCAGAGACTTTGAAAGTGTCTGAACTTTACACCCAGGAATTCAGCCGAATGGAGTAATCGGAACTAGATAGGAAGCTGACGGAAGACTTCTTGCTACAGGGTTACACAGGGCGCTGTGTAACCRTGAAAGCCAGGGGAAGAATGTCTACACAAGTGTGCCAAGGAACTAAAACGCAAGTTACAATGCACATTTGCCTCAAGAAAGTACTAAAACACTAAGGGGGAAAGTAAGCAGGACTCAACATTTTTATAGCCTGAACTGCAGAAAAGGGGAGCATGCGTACAGATGAACATCTTCCCAAATGCAGAAAGGAAACAACTTTATAAAGCTTGGTCTGAGAAATGTATTTCTTTGTACCGCATATCAGAAACCTCCTACAAGGAACGTCGTACACTGCTAAAAACCCACCAATATTATTTTTACAGGCACGAGATGCAAGAGGTCATGTGTCAGAACATGATCCATGAGTGAAGCTCTGTGAGGAGATTCTGAGAGCTTTTTAGAAAACTCCACATAAACAAGACAGGAGGCCGTGATCTCTGTKCCTCCATCACACAGGTTGTTCTTGGAACCTGCTTTCATGCGTCTCCCAGGTGTAATAATAGTGGGTTTTACTTTAGATTATCCATCATTCTACCTGTTATTCAGAATGTTTGCAAGCAAGGGTTGCCCTCGTGTATACAGCTTGAACTCATGCGACGTTGCCATTGTGACTGTACAGCCTGAACTCAGAGTGAACTTTGCGCATACAACCTTGCTTAATCCTCAGAACGCCCTCAGATTATAAATTGTCTGATGCCCTGAATAAAGTTGCCTACTGGATGTGACTCTAATCCACCTCATTTTTTTTTTTTTTTTTTT